>JAQGBB010000051.1:0-30684 GCA_034691745.1 Prismatolaimus dolichurus
GGGAAAAGGAGTCGATTTTTGTCGCGCAAATAAAGCTGGAAATCAATAGATTTTGGTGAAAGACAAAATTTCATGGCGAAAAGTGAAAAAGCCACTCAACGTATATAGTCTTCTAGCGATAGTGAAAAATGAAACAATTGAATATAGAATAGGGAATAGAATTAAATCGACTCGAATTAGAATCAAATCGAAATCGAATCAAATCAAATTGAAATCAAATGAAATGAAATCGAATCGCACCTAATCGAATCTAATTTGACTAAAATCGAATCAAATCAAAATCAAATGAAACTGGATTAAAATCGAATTGAAATCGAATCGAAATCGAATCGCACCTAATCAAATCCAATTGGACTCAAATCGAATCGAATTGAAATTAAACCAAGTCGAACAAAACGGATAGAAACGAAATTTGTGGGAAATTCGAGTTGTCAGAAAAGGATTTGAATCGAATCGATTCCATTTTTGGTAATTTAACTTCTTAACCTAAGATAAACAGCTAGCTGAATTTAAAAGCGGAGTTCACGGTGCAAACGAGAAAAAGACTAGAAACAAAACCACCAAAGCTATAAAGAAAGGGTAAAAAAATGCCCGAAAATCGGTATAACTTTTAAAATAATTTTTGCGTATTTAATTAATTAAATAAAATCAAAAACAGTTTGCGCTGCAATTTTCGTGAAAAATCAAATAGTCTGCCAGAGTTCTTCACGTTCTGAAAAACGAAAACCCATGAGATTTTTCCAAAGCCGACTCGCCGTACCTCTGCGGGTAGCAAATCGAGAGAAGTCGATTAAACGACTGAAAGAGAAGCAAAAGCGTCGAGTGAAACCACGCAATCTCCATTGCGATTGAGCTAATGACCATATTCGCGGTAGGCGAATAGGCATCACCCACGAATGTTGCCGGTGCGGCGACGGCAAGGTAGGCGAATTGTGCGAGTGCATCGTTGAGTGCAAGCGAGAAGATTGCCTTGAAGAACGAGCTCGATCGAAGCTCCTTTGACGCGAGAATCGTAGTCAGGAGGATACCGTAAGTGACCAAGCTGGCGCCGCTTAACAGTGCGAATACGGTTCCGATTATTGATCTCTCGCTGACGGTTGAAGCGTCTGTGTCACCTGCAGTCGCGGCGGTTATTTCGCTAAACTCTGGCGTCGACATTTCTTCGATTTTCGTCGATTTTAAAATTTCATCAATTTTTCGATTTTTTTTAATCGAAGATCTTCATTAATTTTTGTAGTTCCGTCGATTTTTTCGTTTTGGATGAATTTTTTTCAGACAAGGGAATTCGCCGTAAAAAGCTGAACGGATTTTTTCTGTGCTTGCTTGAATGCGTGGGAAAGAGCTGCTGGAAGTAAGCGAAAATCAATGCTGCATTTCGTAGCGCCAAGAACGATAAACGAATTAGGTTTACTTTTCTACGCATCGTATTAGTCGTCGAGGCGTATTGTATGTCGGCGGAATGTGATCCGCGAATGTGGAAACGACACAGAGTGATGAAGTCAGAGAAACGAGTACAATCGCTGTCAGCGTGCTTTGTGTTGTTTTCAGACTAATTAAATCTCTTTGAGATTAAGTTACGTCATGTCTGGCACGCGTTTTTGCTTGGCAGCTCGACTTTTTCTGTGGGAATCGAAAACAAACGAGGTTAATGCGTTCTTTCTTCCCTTTCTCTATTTAAAGAGGTTAATGCGTACAAATCCAACGCTTTATATTACAGCAATTGACGAAAACCAAAGTTACTTTTTTCGCTCACCCAAAAGACAAACTTCAGCTTAAGTCATAGCTGAATACTCCTAGATCAAAGCTTAAGCCTCAGCTATAAAGCTAAGCTAAAAGTCGTTTGGGTGATCAAAAAGCTTTTTTTTCGGACGAAAACGAATTCTAACAACAAGCGCACGGTTCACCCGCAGGGCATAGAAGGCACGCGAAATATAGAAGGACGAAGATGCTGAGGTAAGTAATAATGACCTATATAATTATGATTCTAGCTGCCTGTACGGAAATGCTGATGCTTCGAAAGTGAGTGGCGTCAAGCCGTTCGTTAGCCAACGAACGTCCTCGATAAACTCATCGTGAGTTGGTTTCTTCAATTTGAGAAAAAGTCGATGTCGACTCACCCGTCCCGGAGCACCTGACTATCGGACTTGCAGTGGTTTAGGAGACGAGGAAACGTGCGTGCCCTGGAGAAATTTATTCGGCCGATGCTCAACTTGATTAGCTAACAAAATTAGAATTCAGCGCCTTTACGCAGCTCTGTATGAAAAACGACAAGCTAAGTGCCAATGAGATGAGATACGCTAATAAACAGGAAAGAAGCGGCGTGTCCTCAAAATTTGCTGTGCACTTTTTGTTTGCCGACGAGGTTATTTTGCTACCTTAAAGTCTACACGTATTTCCAAGCAATTTTCACGTCAGCGCTATACAAGAAAGGCCAAACCACGGGAAAAATCGTTCACCAACGAGAAAGAACAAAGTGGAACAACACTGAAGCACAAACGAACGAAGACAGTAATCCTTCGGCCAGCTCTCTCTAACTCGCTGCAGATCACATGCGAGAAGCGAGACCAGCGGAAGCACATCGTTAACTGATGAGACGGATACGGACAATTCGCACCTAGCATCGCTACCGCTTCTTGAACGAAACACCTCAAGCATCCACACAAGCAGAGAAACGAGCTCAATTTTTACGACATTTCAAAGTAGCGACAACCAACAAAACGCAAGCGAATCGACTGCCTTAGAAATCATGCAAAAATCACGTGTTCCTAAAACGATATTTCTTGCCCCCCACCCCTCGTGTTCTTTTTACGTGTAAGAGATAGACTATGTTTAATACATAACGTGTTCTATTGGGTCACCCCCACCTTCCCTCCCCTCCCCGAACATGTGATTTTTGTATGATCCCCTAGCGCGGACGAGTTCGTGCTTTTCTGGTAAAATACTTGCGAGTTTTACTCTAAATTTCGTCATTTTCCCTTCTCATAAAAAACGTTGGTTTCGGTTGCATAATTTCTGGCCCACGCATTGTCTCTAATACAATGCTTCGCGATTTTGCGGTCCTCAAAGCTGGGAATTGCACCGGTTGCTCGCATTTTTTCGCTACAGGTATGCCACGAGTAACTGGTACGAGAACGAATTCGCTGTCGGGCGAACAGAAACAATCACGAACAGCGAATCATGCACGTCAGATAAGAGATTCGCAAAATCGTGCACGCATTTTTATATTTTTTCAATTTTTAGCAGTAACACTTTAAAAATTCTCGATTTCTGCCCATTTTTGCGACAAGAACAAGTCGGACGATACAGTCAGAACATCGAATAATACGTAGAGTGAACTCACCGCATAGATACGCACTGCGCGAGTTATCCCATAATGCAGTCAACATACAGTGGTTGAAAACAACGCAAAAAATCGATAACATAAATGACACGTTCAACAAACTCAAAACACTCGAAAGTCCGAGCAATTGTACTTCAAATGAAGAAAAAATCGTTCAAAATCAGCAGCAGCATTATCGATCGATTCAGTCCAAATCACGTGCCAAGCGTCTCCTGCTGCTGTGCAAAGATAATTGATTGAAGAATCTCCGAGTACTGCGCCGGCGGTGACGGCGAATTGGAAGTGCCAACAAAAGAAAGTCCAAGTTCACCCCAGTCACCAGCATCACTTCCGTTTATCGACCGATCGCCACGCCGGCGATGTGCACCGAGTCCTCGTCGTGCGCACACACCCGTGCGCATATGTACGGCGATATAATCGCGACGTTTTGACTCGAAACCGCAGCGCGGGCAGGTGAAGCGGACTTGGGTGTGCATTGTCTCAACGTGGCGCTTGAAAGTGGCTTTTGTTGCGAATGTGCGGTCGCAATCGGTGCAGAACTGGAAAAAACTAGTTTGGCCATCAAGTAACCAAAAAAATAAAAAAATCGATAAATAAAAAAATTGAGTCTTATATGCAAACGAAAGAATGGAAATTCTAAAATTTTTAGTGACAGTTCCAGCCAGCCTTACATAGGACTGTGCGGAAGCGGCAACGTTGTTGGTATCTCCCGCCAGTGAGTTCGCATCGTTGCCACTTCCCACGGCGGCCGCGCTCGATGGACGTGGAGGCACATTGTTATTAGATGCGAAAACATAAGCGTTTGACGAAGATGGTGCCTCCGAGTTGTGAGATGAATACTCGTTAGTGTCCTCGTCGGGCACCTGCAGGCACGAATTGAGTAAAACATCGATTATTTCTCTCCTTTTAGAAAAACGTTTACCTCCTCTTTCTGTGGCAGGGAGAAAAAATGATCACGCAAGGCTGAATCGTCGGCAACATCTGCAACTTGAACTGAGGTGCCGCTTTCCGCTGATTGCTCGGTGTTAAGCGGTGGAGCATCAGTGCGAAGGAAATAGCGCGAGCTCGTCGAGCAGAACTGAGAGGGAATTAAGGGCGAGGCACCGGCGTCAACGGGTAAAGATTCGCTTGCATCCTCACCGTCGTTATCGACAAATTCGTCGTCTTGCTGCTCGTCGCAGCCAAAGTTTCGCTCCTCCTCTTGTAAGCCAGTGTGCAAGCTCAATGGTGCTGCTGCGAGCTGCGAACGGAGAAAGGGGAGAAAGAGCGCTTCCGTATTTGCGGGTGTAAAGTCGCCGCCAGAAGCGTTCGACAGCGGCCTGTGTCCTTTAGCCATCGACACATTTGATTGTGAATCTAACTGCCGCTGTGGCGGCGCCTTTCGGAATCGCAATTTGTCGAATCGCTGTTCGTTTCGAACTTGCTGCTGATGAACGCTCTTAAAAAGGCCGTCGAACTTCGTTGACAAGAGCTGAACGCCAGCCTCTTGTCGGTCGAAACGATCGTTGAGCTGGAGAAGAATCAGCTTGAGATCCTCGAAGAGCGTCTCGACACGGCCGCAATGGACGCTGCACTGTCCGGAACATGTGGGCTCGACCCCGCTGAACATCGTTATGTCTGCGAGCACGGCGCAAAATATGACTTAGCTGACGGTACTTGCGAAAAAAATTGTTCCAAATTCGATTGCGAAATCGCACAACGAAAATCAACACGCCTACGAAGCCAGGAAATACACCATTGGCATGTTTGCACTTGCGCGGTCATTTTACAATACGTACATAAAACAAGCAGGAAAATTTGAATTTATGGATGAACGTCGCTT
Source organism: Prismatolaimus dolichurus (assembly GCA_034691745.1). NCBI lineage: Eukaryota > Metazoa > Nematoda > Enoplea > Triplonchida > Prismatolaimidae > Prismatolaimus > Prismatolaimus dolichurus. The sequence continues at coordinate 5,163 of JAQGBB010000051.1, forward strand.
GTAAGCTAAAAACCAGTTGGTATGAATTCGTCGGAGTTAAGAATCATTCTAATGCAAAACACTTGCTGAATATGACCTTCAAAGGCTTTTCTGCTTTAACGTCAAGAACGTCCATTCTTCCTTATGCTACGTACTTTATTTGATCGAACGTGCAATAGCTGTTTTTTTGGACACACCACCTGCAATTTCAAAAGTGGTAATGGCATGCAAAGAAATTATTAAATGAAAGCGCATTTATTATATGATTGTGCTGCTAGTTTATTGCGAAGAAATTTATGGATTACAGAAATTTGTGAGCTATGGCTAGTACTTCAGCTTTTTTCCTATCTATAGCAAACGGGAAGTGAGTTGTCATTTGACTTTTAAACATTGGTGTATTAATGCAAAATATTTCTTTGATGTGTATAGGTTGGCTGGTTAGTCGAGGTGCCGACTGGTTGGTTTGGAATCCGTTTGGAATTGGATATTAGTGAAAAGTACTTGTCTAAACGCAATCAAATGAACGAGTCGCCTGCTGCAAGCTGCCATCCGATCATGAACGGCTGTAGCAGCGATAGCGCGTCCGGCGCCGAGAAGTGGGTTCGTCTCAACGTCGGCGGCACGGTGTTTTTGACGACGAAGACAACGCTCTGCCGCGACCCGCAGTCGTTCTTCTATCGTTTATGCCAAGAGGATCCCGAGTTGAAGTCGGATAAGGTCAGTTTCTCAAGCTTTCTCAAGGTTCCTTACTTAACCCGTCGGTTTTTGTTTTTCTACAGGACGAGACTGGTGCTTATCTCATCGACCGCGATCCCGAATACTTTGGACCAATCCTCAATTATCTGCGCCACGGCAAACTTGTGATTAACAAGCACATTGCCGAAGAAGGTTTGTGTGTTAGCTTAGCTCAGTCTATCAACAAAATTCACTACTCGTTTTTGTAGGTGTTCTCGAGGAAGCCGAATTCTACAATCTTGCCTCGCTTATCCAGCATTGCAAGGAGCGCGTCGCGCAACGCGAGACGACGCACCAGAAGACGAAGCACGTCTATCGCGTTCTGCAGTGCCACGAAGAGGAGCTTACAAGCGTCGTTTCCGCGGTGTCGGATGGCTGGAAGTTCGAGCAGGTATCTGATTATCAATCACTTATCAATTATTTCTCGATTTTATCGATTTTTTCTTCAGCTTGTTCCGATCGGCTCATCCTATCAGTACGGCAACGAGGAGCAAGCCGAATACCTGTGCGTCGTCTCGCGTGAGTACCCCGACACGCAGACATACGCACACGCCGACGACGCCGAGCCGTCCGATCGCGCGCAGGTGCTTCAGCAGAAAGCGCGTCGCATGTAAACGATAGCAGCTGTGCATATCGATCAGTTTGCACGATTCGTCCCTCGCTAGTCATCGATTGGGAGACGTTGCCACCTCTTTGCTGTTGTGCATCTGTCTGCTTCTTTTTGGTGTTTGTTGTTCACATTATCGATCGATGTATCGTTTACGCTAGCGTTGGACACGATGAAAATGGTCCTGCTTTTGGTGGAAAAACCCATAAAACCCCCTCACATGGAAAACCGGTTTTCTTATTAAAAAACCCGCCCACGAAAAACCGGTTTTTCTTTTCGATCCCCTACTTAAAACCCCCTTTTACCCGCACAGACGCTAGCGTTGACCGCTATTTCTTGCGCGAGTGCTCTGACCGCACAAATGTGCGTTCTCTTTCGCCTCAATTTTCTTCGCTGCTGCCACGTGTGCTCTCACTCTTCTGTCCGTTTGCGCCGTATTCTATCGCGAAAGTTCGCATTTTTTGTCTATCGATCGATGTACAGTACGTACTCCCTCCCATATCTGCGCGTTCTTGCCTGTTGCCACCTTAAAGTAGAGGCTAACTCGTGTGAAAAGGGCAGTTCTTTTTGCTTGTCAAGAACGTGTTCCATACTGGGTTGATGACGTTAGCTTTTATCGATTTTTTGCCGTGTATATACAGAGGCGTGCGACGTTCTGGTTTTTGCGCCGGCCTGGCTGCTGGTAGCTCGTTTATGTGCTCAACTGCGCGCTCGTATTATACAACAGTCTGAAAGGGATGGCCGCCTAATCGATAAAGTAGAAAATACCCTTCAAGTCATGGAGCAGATGGTCTGATTATATCCCCGGGGAATCGGGGAAAATGGAAGCCAAAAAGGCATCTGATGGCCTGGTTTACAGTTTTCAATGTTATATTTGAGAAAAACCGGTTTTTCATAAGGACAAACTATTCTCCCTGAGAAAACAGGTTTTATTCCCAGGAAAAACCGGTTTTGTCGAATTTTTTTTGAGGGGAAAGCCGATTTTTTTTCTGATTATTCTTCGGGGATGCCTTCCCTCTTTATAACCAGTCAGGTTTGGCAATTCCACCCGGTTTCGTCGCAGTCAGATGACCTCGAATTTTTAATCGGGCTTATTTTCTTTCATGCAATTTCCACAAGGGCGTCCAACGAGGGAGAACTCAGCTAGCCTGCATGTTCGTTGTCGTGTTTATCTATTATATGTCGACCCTTGGGAGTGATGCCGTCGATTTTATTCGGTGTCCCATATGTATAATGTTAGTTGTCGAGGTGAGATTATGAACAGCCAACAGGGGGACGGTTGCTTCAACTTATTTTTACACTGATTCGGTCTGTATTTTCTTCGTCAATCGATTTTGCCGATGTCGTTGCTTTATGCTTTTGCTGAAAGATTTTCTTGTGTTCTTTCGCTGTGTTGTATATAGCCAATACATTCTCGGCGCGCGTTGTTTGTTCGTTTTCGTGTTCGTTCGTCGTGTTTTTTGGAGCCAGTGTTGCACTTTCCGAATAAAAAGCGCTCATGCTGTATATGCGTTTTGTATTGCACGAGTTTTATCGTCTCGAAATTAGGTTAGCATTGCATAGGTTGTTGTAGACCGGTTTTCAAAATGGGTGAATTTTTTATTTTTATTTTAATTTTTTTAATTATTATTATTTTCATTTTTTATTTTTTTATATTTTTATACTATTTTCTGTTGCAGGGTGAGATAAATTATAAAACGCCAGGCTGAGATAAAGTGGTTATTCGACGGCCACAAACGCTTCCGGTGCTTTCGCCCTAAAGAGGTGTAGTTTTGAAAAAATTTTAAAAATGCCAAAAAATTTATTCGTGTTTTTTCTGTCGTGTGGGTCCAAGCGGTCAGGGGCTCCCTCGTTAAAGTAGTTTCCATTTCTGCAAACCTAAAAACAAATCTTTAAATAAAATAAATAAAAATAAAAACCTTTAATAGAAATTACGTTTACCTATTTTATGTTGCATAATTTTGAGGCAATACGGAAACAACGCGTCAAACAACGTCTACAGCTAGCAGGCATTAGCTGACAAAGATGCTAACTCTAACATTGAGCGCTTCTACGGAATTTGACGAGTTTTCCAATACGATTATCATTGAGCTGAAATCTGTCGAGAAAGAGGACTCCACTCGATCTCTATTTGTCGATGTCGTTGCGATTAAACGACACTTTTCGACGGACGTCCCTGTCTTCATCCTAAAATGAGTGAAAAAAAACATGAAAAAGAAAACAAAACAGGAATTTCTATCGTTTATACTTTGTCCGGCAGTGCCGACGCAACCTCCCAGATAGCAGCGTCGTCGAAGTACTCATGAGACCTCAGTTTTTGCCAGAATGGCAACTTGAGTACAAATCCTTTAAAGAATCGTCATAAAATAATTGAAGCGACCTATTAGCGAAACCACAAACCTGTGAAGATTCCGCCGACTATCGCAAACGCAAGTGTGGTCACAAGACCGGCTGTTTGGAAACCAGCTTGTGTATAGTGGTTTCGGTATTTGCGAGCTTCGGCCACCACGAACAGACTGGAAAATAGCGTTTTTTAGGCTTTTGACACTTCTAGAACTACATGGCTCACGGTCAAGGCGTGATCACGTGACCGCTAAACATGGAAGTAGTGGAAAAATTTCTGGGTCAAGGACGCACAGCATAAAAAGCCTGTCGATTTTTCTGCGTAAATTTTTACAACAGTTGCGCCTACCCAGGGGCGTAGGGCTATTCGGGCTTCCCAGGCTTGAGCCTTTTCCCTACGCTCCTGCTACCGTAACTTTTCACAAACTGTTTCTCAAATTGTGCCCCGGGTCATCTACCAAAGACTATATTTTGCATTAGCACCACTGTCGGCGTGACGTCATACATGTACGGTCTTCTGCTTACTCTTTTCCATATTCCTCGTCGCGAAGACACAACGAGACGATAATTCCAGTGATTCCACCAAAAACGCCAGGCATACCATGCAAGTTGTGCACGCCGCACGTGTCATGAATCTTCAGTTTGTCTCTCAGTATGGGCTAGATGTTGGAGACCGCAGTTTTGGCAGTACCTTGGCAACGATCGATATTTTCAACAACAAACCAGGAGATATTTGAAACCGAGAACAGAGATGACGCCCGCCGAACACCCGATGATCATGGCACCCAAGGGAGTGATGAGCAAGTTTGCTGTGCAGCCAATGGCGACGCCGCCGGCAAGAGTGGCGTTTTGGATGTGCGGCTAAAGAGATTATGTCATGCTGCTTGCTTTTAGCATTACGTACACCTAGGGAGCGCCGACGGTCAAAATAAAAAATTCTAGAAATTTTAGTCGAATTGATTTTATTTATTTCTTTTATTTCTTTTTATTTTCTTTCTTTTCTTTTTATTTCTTATTTTATTTTATTTCTATTTTAGTCGAATCAAGTCTATTCCTACTAGCATCGAATAGCAAGCCCTTGGAAGATCGATAGTTCCTTCGCGTTAGCCTTAGCAAGCAAGGTAGAAAAACGAATGAAAAATGATGAAAATATAGCAAACTGACAAAAGTTTGAGAATTCTGGCAAAAATAGGCGTCTGGATCGAAACGAGTCTATTTGTCTGGAAAGTAAAATCGAATTCGAAATCGAACCGATTAAATTCGATTCCGTTTGACCGTCGATGCGATGGAAGTGCGATTGCAAGCAAACCATGTCAAGCTTGGCTTCTTCGCCGACTGCGCTGGACATGATGAACGCGACGACGCAGCAAGCGGCTAGCGCGATGTATGTGTTCAGCACCGTTCGATGGGCGATCGCTGGCTCGTCGATTCCAGCCAGTGCAGCGTTAAAGCTCGGCCAAAATATCCACAAGAAAATGGTGCCTGAACAACATTAAGCTTACAGCTAATGATAAACTTTGTGAGCTAAAAAATAATAAAAATTTCGGTATAAACTCAATTTATAAAATTTATAATTAAATTAAATTATAAAATGAAAATTTATAAAATTTATAATTAAATTAAATTATAAAATGAAAATTTATAAAATAAATTAACTTTCTCGCTAAAATTTTGATCGATCAAAAAATCCAAATCACCGATCATCGAGAAAAGATCGTCGAAGTACGAGGCTTTCTCGTTTGCACTGTGGGCCGCGCTGTAGTGGTACTGCACTCGCGAGAGAGCAAGACCGAAGTAGGCTCCGAATGTGTGAATAATCGTTGAACCACCGATATCGCTGACCTACAATTAATGCGCTCAATCAGTGTTCAGTGGTCCATTTAATTAATTTATTAAAATACTTTGTAGAGCTCGTAGCAGACGAATTCGTTGATAGAGTAGAAGATGATTTCGATGAATGTCATAATGATGTACTGCGACGGACTGAGTGTACCCAAGACGGCTCCCATACTGATAAGTACAGCGGCGGCACCGAAATCGGAGTAGATTAGCCTGAAGAAACGGCGCTGGATTTCAGTGATTTTCTAGCAGAAAGTACATATGACGAAATGCCGAAATTGAGAATCGAATCCATGAAAACTTTTGCCTCAAGGTTAATGAATTAATTCCAGACCCTACGTATCCAATTTCGAATCGGTTTAGCAATCAGCTTATAACATGAAAAATGCGTTTCGACGCTTCGATTCGACCTTAACGAGCAGTTGCAAAGCATGAGTGACATACTGTGTAACGTCCATCTTCACGTGCGTGGTACCCTCGTGACCCATGACCAGAAAGCCGCGCATCAAACCCGTCCACTGGATCGCGTAAGAAGCGAGCAGCAAGTTAAATCCAACGCCTGTATACGCGTAACGTTTCAGGAAGGTCATCAAGAATCCGAAGCCGATGAAGATCATGGCGTGAATGTCTTGGAACACTGCAAGAGAGCAAGACTATTAGTGTCGATTTTGTATAATTCGATGGAATTCGTCGACTTTACTTGGATAAACCCTCATTAACGTATTGGTAGGTGCGCCCTCAGTGGTGTTGTTAGCACCGTGGTGGCTAACTTCGCCTTGTGGCATCGCCTGCTCATCGTAGACCATGAATACGCCATAGAGAATCAGAAAGAACACTTCAGATGCGGCGAGGATGACGCTGAACTGGCGCTCGTGGGCATGTTCGACGACGCTCTTGCGGCGACCACCGTGCACTGCAACCGCGTGCGAGTTGGACGGGCCCGACTGAGCCATGACCAAAACTGCTGCAGCTTGAATGGACATTAAAATGATCATAAAATATTCAACATTATCAAAAATCGAGAGCAATCTCTGCAGATGGCTCAACAGGAACGCGCAGGGTTTTTGACTATATCATTTTCTTTTTAATGTCGGTTTAAAATTTCATTTTAAAATAAAATTTTATTTTAAATTAAATTAATTAAATTGACTTTCAGTTATTTTTCATTTGCTATTTTTCATTTATTAATTTAATGCTTTGTTCTTAATTATCGGGAGCGTGCAGCCGTTAACTGGGAACGTAGGTTACAGATGCAACGATGAAATTGATGGGCTACGGGACTTGGTTTTAAACAAAACTTTCTTTTTTCACCTGAACTACCACGAAGACGGATACCTGTAAGAAGGATGTCACTCCTCTATACCGAATCTGATAAACTTCGTCTTCCCTTGATGGCATCTAGAATTTTTCGCTCCGGGCAGCGTTGCATATTTTTCCGACGTGTATACGATGCCGCGAAGACGCCGCAGAATTAACAGTATTATATTTTCTCTTTCAAGTTTTTCCCCCGACTCACCTGTGAGAATAATTACGCTTCGCCGAACTAATCAGTCATACGATACTTTTCACTTTTGGCATGTATATACACCGCAACTTGCTCCGTCAGCATTCCGATTCTAGACTACACCACCAGGGTTGACATGGGCAAGATTTTTCGACATTTTGATTTTCGTCCACTGCACGCACGACACATGCGTTTTCTCACGAATAGGACCTCGATGAATTCCAAGCGAGAGCTTCCAACAAGCAACACGCAAGCTAGTCAACGTGGTTTAGCGGCTTCTTGGGTCATAGTGAGGAGGCAAAAAACCACCTGCATAAATATAGGAGAGGTGCGCATGTATTTCGTGTATGCGCTTCAGTTTGTGCACTCCTCACTCTCGCGCAGGCTTGGAGGAGCGTAAACAGTGTTACGAAGAAGCACGATGCCTTTGAGGTCATCGACGATCCCGCTTGTTTTGACCGTTTTCGCCTTTCTTGCAGGTGAGTGTTGCTATCAATACCACGGTGATACTATATTTAATAAGTAAACTGTGGTTGGGTTTCAAGTGAATCCACTGAAATTCCGAATTCGAAGGTACGATCCAATTGATTTCGTATTTTTGGATAACCGTTTAGATCCCTCGTTTGTAATGCAAAATTCGCAAACACAAATGAACGCATTGTAATAGTATGTTCACGAATTTGTTACAAACCGAAACTGCAGTACGTAAATAAAAAGTTTGCAATTTATATATGTGAGTTTTGATATTCTAATTTTATTTTATATTATTATTTTTTTAAATTTTCTAATTAATTTGGACATTAATTTGAAAGTTTTTTATTTGCTTCAATTTATTATTGTACATTATTTATGAATCTATATTGATTTTTGCGAATTTATTATTACTGAATGCAGCTACAAAGCATAAATGAGCCAGCATGCATTCGTTGCTCTAGATTGATAGCCTCTCAACTGGGTAGCCGCTCAAGTCTCAACACTAATTAGTTAGCATATTTGAACCCTGAGGGAAACCCGTATGCTTCGTCATCCGCACCGTGCATGATTATGACTGTGTCCCCAAGCGGATCATTTAGTAAAATATGCACATAAAGCAAAATGGATTATTGAAATTGGCACAAAAACCAGCATAATGTACTCGTTCTATAAGTGAAACCTTGAAAGAAAAGGCAAAGGGACCGAATCAAAGTCGGCGCATTTTAGGTCCACTTACACACGTTATTGTGCCAAAATTTGTCATTGTTAGAGACGAGCAATGTTCCTCCCCTATTATAGGCTTCTCTGCCGCGCAGAGCTGGTACGGTTGCGGTGGCTGCTGCGGTTACGTCGCCGGTGCCGCCGGCTGGTCTTGCTGTCGCATCCGCGGCGCCCTCTACTCGGCTTGCTTCAACAACACCGACTGCACGGTCCTCAACAGTCAGTGCATTCTCGGTTGCTGCCAGTGTCCGTATCCGTTCTTTCGACAGAATGCCTGTCAACAGTGTGAACTGAGTAATGGCGAGAAACGAGAATTCTGATCCCAGAATTTTTAAACTGAAAATTTTGCCTTCTCTCCCTTACAGTACCCCGAGTGCTCGGTGCCCAGTGTGCAACGACAGCCGACTGTGCTCTTTCCGTGTTTCGCGCTATCTGCGTCAATGGCGTCTGTCAATGTGCGACAGCTTACAAATCGGCTTGTGTCAACGGCGTTTGCCAATGTGGTAAATTATTTGTAAAAGTGTCTCTAATTACAAAATACCTTCGCAATCTTATGCGCAGTAAAATTGAATTTTAGATATAATGAGCTGGGTTTTAATTTTTTAAACTTAATTTAATTTAATTCAAATTTAGTTTAATTCAAATTTAATTTAACTCAAATTAATTTATTATTTAATTCAAAAGCTAAAATAATTAACAAATCAACTAAATTTGGCGTGGCTCTTCTTTCTTTTGCCATCGATAATCGTGAGATTTCGAGTTTTCCTCTGTTTTAGTACCTCGTTGCCTCGGCGATCAGTGCGCGTCAGATCTTGACTGCAGTGTGAACGTCGCAAACTCGGTTTGCAGTGGTGGCACGTGCCAATGCGCCGCGGGCTTCTCGCCAAATATTTGCGGTAAGCGATCGTCACGTGACCTTCCCTTCTACGTTCTACCGCACTATGAACGTCTCTCTTTCAGGTCAGTGTGTGCCAGGTCAGCCTCTTGGTGCTCCCGGTTTTGGCGCCGGAGGGATTACCGGCAGATGAGAATCGCGGACAGCTTTCGTTATCAGAATCGCGGCTGGTCTTGAACCACTACAACGAAGCTTGCGTGAAACTCATTTGCGTTTACACAGACGTTTGTGACTATTGAGGTTGAGTCGATTATGCTACGTAAAATGCAGACGAACTATTACATTTTTGCGCTTCTTTTAAGTACGAAATAAATCGGTAAAGTTTAGACTAGAAACTGTCGATCGACGTTGTTTGACTGGCTGGGATCCGTTTTAGTCGCAGTTAACCAGCGCCGCCATTGATGTACCACGGGAGCTGCTGAGACCCTCCGGCTGCTGGTGTTCCAGTGTAAGGCAAATTCGGTTGGTTATTGCCACTACGATAGTTTACGTTGGGTGTCCCGGTGTTCCACCATGGGACTTGTTGCGAAGCGTCAACAGACGGAGATGGCTGATAAGCCGCCGGCGAGAAGCCGCTCGCAGGTGCCGGCAACTGAGGCTGGAATCGGTTCGGGAAACAAATGCGTTCACAGTCTTCGCGGGTTCGAAAGTTGTTGAACGTTCCCGAGCAGCCATTGTAGTTGAACGTTTGACACTGTAGGGAACGTTGGTCGAAATACCATCTGCGCATTTTTCAGTTTTGTTTATAAAAGTGGATAGCGTTGACGCTTCCAACCTTACCTGGTGAGCGAAATGCGAGTGGTTCCGCACGGAATTCCTTCATCGTAAGGCGTAGGAGCTGGTGATGGTCGGCTGTCGACACCTCCACTATCACCGCACATAAAGGCTAAAATTCGAAAACTGACATTACACTAATCACATACCGTAAACGATCACAATATTTTGACTTTTTCAAGATCGTAAGAATAAAAATTTTGACTTTTTACAACGATGACTTGACTTTACATTATTTGGCATAAAAATTCACGAGTATCTTCGGATTTCGATACGTTTGCATTCAAATTTGACTTGATTCGATTCAAGTTGTTTCGAATCGACTCTATTTCTGTGAATTTTATTTAATTTTCGTCTTATTTCCGCGGTGTTACCCTCAGTAAATTTCATTTCGATTCGATTCCGTTAAATTCGATTGCGATCCGAGGTTATTTCCTTTCAACCCAATCGTTTGGTGTCAAAGTCGTCTTTTTTCATTTTCCTTTGATTCAATTTGATTAGGCAAGGGTTCACACTTGCCTAATCGCCTTAACTTCTGCGATTTGATTTCGTATTCGTTTTGTTTTTGATTCAATTTCATTTCGTTTCGATTTCGTTTTAATTTTAAATCGCTGATGTCCGCTTGAGTGACCTCTTGTTGGGCAGCAAAGCGCTTTTCCAGGCTCCATCACGTCGCACTGATAATACGGATGTCCGCAGCCTTGCGACGGATCACAGGTTTGTTCTTGTACCGCAAACGGATTTGCAAACGTCGGTCTTCCCTTTCGAAGCATCGCTGAGCCTCCGGAGCAAGCTACACCAAAAATGGCACAATTTTACAAAAGTTTGAAGAAAGGTAACTGCAAACCTACGCACTCAGTTGGCAGTAGTTTTCGCAGTGTTCTCTTGCAAGGAAGTTATTCGAGTTGCCTAAAAATTCGATGATTTTCACCACCAATCATATCGATGATTTTCAATTATGCACCTCCGTCGCCTTCGTATGTAAACTGCCGGCAACTTTTTGCGACGAAATCGTACGCCCAACGTTGACTTCTACCTTCAGTGCCGGCGAAGCCCGGGTCCATCACCTGGTGACACGTGTTAGCTACAGGACGCCAAGAACGACTTTTGGGTATTCTTATTTTTACACGAAATAAACTGACCTTTGTTTGGACAACAATAAGGCTTGCCGTTGACCTTGTCCAGGACGCACTGGTACATGTGCAGCTGCCCGAGGCATCCGCTCGCCTCGGAGGTGACGTTGTCAATACTACAGTCGGCGACGGTTCCGTTTGCATCTCGTAGCACTGCAGCGGCGCCGCCAAGTGGACATTTGCCTACGTGCATGTGGAAAGTCAAACGAAACACGAAATCGACAAGTAGAATCGGCAAAGCCGAAAAGGCATCCGCCGCAAACGAAAAAAAAACGCAACAGGCATATGCGTTGCGTTCTGGAATACCGCGGAACACCATGGAGCACTGGTGTTCCACCACCTGGACCTACGCTGAACATCGCGCACTAACGTTTCATCCACGTTCGCCAAGAAAAAAAAACGTGGAGGCAATGTTTTGGAATAGTTTGGAACACTGTGGAGCACCCTGGAACACACAGAACATAGTGCACTATGGTCCTCTTGACGTTTGTAAACTTTCGATTTTTGCAGGGGAGAAGGGGGCGGAGGGGAGAGATCAAAGTCCGAACAGTTAGTATCTTTCTTTTTTTTGCGCTCGCTTCGCTCGCTCGTTGGCGGATGCAATAAGCTAGGTAAAATTTTCAGCAAGTTTTAAATTAAAATTTTCTGTAAAAAAGCCGAAAAAATAAATTTGCTATACCCGTTTTGAGTGGTTGTTTTCAGTTTACACCAGGGTGACCGGCGAGCATAAGCGAGTCGAAGAAATATTTGGACTTTTAACGCTGAAAGGGCAAAAAAATCTATATCTTGAGACGAAAAGTGGACAATTTGTACTCGAAGCCTCAAAAGTAGTATCACAGTTGTATGGGGGTGCCCAAAAGGAATACTATACTCGCCAAAGTAGTACATCTGGTCACCCTGGTTTCCACTGATAAGACCGTTCTCTGGTACTCATGAACTAGTGAGCAGTTATAAAGTAAAGAGCCAAAGCCGCTGCTAAAACTGACCGTAATCAATGCAAACGATGCCGTCCTGCGTCTTGACCGAAATTCCTCGCCGACACTGGCACATCGTGTTCAAACAGTACGTGTCAGACCACATGGCCAAACACTGCTCGTCGCTCCAGCAAGGGGTTTGGCCAGGTTTGATTTCTAAAATTTTGCGTCTCCAGTTTGTATTCTAATTCAAATTTTCCGACTTTCGAAACAGCATGATAGCCTATGGCCATCCTCCGTAGCCTGCAGCTTACTCGGTAAGCACTTAGTTCCGCCTACACGCACATGCGTCGACTGACATCCGCATACGCCGTCCGTACACCGACCTCCGTCGCCACAGTCTCGACTGACCTGACAGGACGACGTTGCGTCCCCTTGGAGCCACAGGGGTCGCCCTAATTGGGCGTTCGTTAGAGCAGCGAAAAGGCAAACAATCGTCGATCCATAGAAAGTAAAACCCATTTTTTGTTAAATAAAAAGTAAGAAAGCAAACTTTTTTGTTACAATCCGAACGATTTTCTCTGAACTGCAAACTTGCACGGTGTGCTGGTTCACCAGAGTGCCATTGATGATTTTGAAAGTGAAGCTTGAGAAACGTCTCTGAACGGGAGCCTCGTATTTGCGCAAGAGCTTATCATAGTGTGAATAAATAAATGCGAACGAACTAGAAACAACGGAAACCGAGCTGACTGATTCGTGTCTGAGGCCCTGCCTTTTAACAATGTAAAGCAAAGGCCTATTCAGACAATAGCCACACTCGCAATCGTTCGGGCTTCGATATCACCGTTGAAGTGGAGATGCAAAAGTGTTTTAGAAGTGCGTGCAGAGCGTATATTGACGGGTAAACTATAAATTCTCTGTTTTGAAGGCAATGGAAAACTACTTCCTTTGGGCTTTTTCGAAGGGAAACTGAATGTTTTTGAACTTTCAATTCTGTAGACTTCCAGGATCGGCTAGTGTCTGGCTTGTTGCGCATCGTTGGTATGCGAACATTCCCTCAGTCGATGGCACTTAGTGTGAATAACTTATAATACGCTACTTGCTCTGCTGTGGAATCGAAGTTTGCTCAAACGCGCGGATGGAAACCTACTAACGGCTAACAGTGCTAACGAAACAAAAGCTAGGTGATAAGAAAATTAAATACCGACAGGGTAAATGTAATTTGTAATAAATAAGCTTTGCCCAGCAAAGCGAAAAAAACCGCACCTTTGCGCTCGCTCGCGAAGCGCCAGCCATCTACGCCACAATCGGACAATTTTTTTTGTCACCCAACTAAGACCTGGTACGATTTTTACAACCAATTGCAATTCGATTAGCACCAATTTGTATGCACACTATTTAAAAATTTTTTCGGGGGGCTTCGTCCCCCGAACCCCTCGTTTGGGGCATCTCCACTAGACAGGGACCGGAAATAATGGCTAAAGTTGTTTTCAAATTTTTGCCAATTTTTCTGAATTTCTTAGTACACGAAATACACGCAAACTCAACTTTATACACGGTGAGCCCAAATTGTGACCCACGCTCCCAGTGATCTCAGAAATCAGATTTTCATGGTACCCACCTGGGACCCAGTGGGTGCAAAATTTCAGCCCTGTCGGTGCATTGCTGTAAATGTTTGAGTGCGGCTTGAGCATTGGGGCGAAATCACTGATATCGGAAAAATTATAAAATCCGAACGCGTTGAGTTTTAGCTAGATGACGTTACGTTTTCAAAAAATTTTAAGAGAGAGATTTCAAAACTTTTTGGAAATCAGTCAGATTAGGTTGGTCAGCACCGATGAATTTTGGCTCAGCGGTACTACATCTATTAGAAACGAATGTGTGAGCGAAAACAGAATTTGGCGTTGAAGGTTGGCCGTCGGATGAACAGCCGTTTAGCATAAACTTGTGTTCACTTGTTGCATATAACCTTCGCAAAAGTTATAGTCTTGCAGACCTTATCGCCGTGCGTGAACACTACCGTTAGGGGCCTTCCATAAAAGACGTCTAGAGCTAGGGAGGGGTAAGGGTCTGGGAATTCAAATTTTTTGCGGACATCTCCTGTGCTGGCAACCAGAGCCAGCCCATAAATGTCCAGACAAGCTTGGGGAGGGGTCCAAAAATTCAAATTTTTTTCGGACGTCTTTTATGGAAGTCCCCTCACCCAGTTATACATACACCACATGAGCTGAAAAGTATTGACGTTGCAAGCAGCATTCTTTTTATAAAAATCCACACGTCAAGACCCCCATCACGAGCGTGGCTGCCTCGAGAATGCAACCTCTACACTGTGTAGCCCTTTTGACCCTCCTCTGGGGCTATGGCGTTGAGCTTGCTTCCTTGCCCGTCGACGCTGTCAAACCCACGACTTCTGAGCCTCAAAAACAAGGAGCTCAGCTCTTCGTCATCGGTGGCAGCTCTGGTTCAGACCGCCTTCTCCGCTCCGTCGACGTCTACGACTTCGGAACGCGCACATGGACCCATGCGGCCGACCTCCCCGAAGGTCGATCGGATCTCGGCGCAGCAGCGCTCGACGGGCGCATATACGTCTTCGGTGGATTCGTTGAGCCGGGTAGCTTCCAGCGGACGATGGTCGTCTACGACCAGGTCACAAAGAACTGGACATCGGCAGCCGAGATGAACAGAGTTCGTACCTGGTTCGGCGCAGTCACCTTCCGATCGAAGCTCTACGCTATCGGCGGCGACAACTACGGAGGGAGCGGCGAGCTCTACGACCCGGAGACACGTCAATGGACTGCGCTCCCGTGCACGATGTCGGCCGCGAGGACCCAGTTCGCCGTCGGCGCACTCAGTGACCACCTCTACGCCATCGGTGGTAACGTCGCTGGCATATTTCCGACCCATCTGAGCTCGGTGGAGAGGTACGACCCGAAGTCGGTCAGCTGGTCACTACTTAAGGGTGGATCCGTCCAGCGGCATTGGCACTGTGTGGCGACGGTTGCCGATCGTCTCTACGTCATCGGCGGGCAGGATGCGCTGAATCAAGTTGTTAGCTGGGTTCAGATGTACGATCCGACGAAGGACGATTGGACGCTGGTCGCCAGTATGAAATCGCCCAGATCGAACGCTGGCGCGGTCGTCCACGATGGGCTCATCTACGTCGTCGGCGGGGTGAACGCGACCGGTCATGCACTCGATACGATCGAAGTGTACGACCCAAAGAAGAACACGTGGACGCTGCTTCCGACTCGGCTGCCTACTCCTCGCACCGAGCATGGAGTCGCTCTTCTCATGCCAGATGATGACGAATAGCGATACATCGATATAACGTATTTTTAACGTCAGATCCCTCAGACCACTGTATGCTTTTACACTATTGACAGAGGTCAGCGACTGATTGTGAAGTGGAGGGTAATGGAAAGCGCCGACCTACTCAATCGTAGTGTGTTCAGCGCTCGTGGGCCATCCGATCTAACACTGCAGTTGATATAAATTAAAAACAGCTAGAACTTGCGCCAGGTTTTTAAAAAGAGTAAAAAATACCAATGGCAAAATATAGATTCAAGTTCGATGAATATGCACTGCTTTGCCTCGATTCTTGAGTCTCGTGCATTGCTCTCGCAGTCATGAGATCCGATAGCGACGCGAAGCAAGGCTTTTTACCGAGGAGGGATGATGTGGCGAGGGCGTGAGGCAAAGCCTTCAAGCCGGTGTTCAGCGTACGCCGGAAATCTTTTGCATCCAAGCGATCAACAAGAACAATGCCTTCAAACAATCCGGTTCGTCTCCCCCGGCAACAGATTTTAAATTTTCTTCAATTATTTTCAGTAAAAAAGTAACTCGCATTTAAATTTTTGTGTTCGCCTCGAAAAACTGTATTAGTACGAAAATTTTGGTAATTTTGTGCCCATACACGGCGGAGTTAGCTTGCAGACATATATTATACCTTAAGGCCCACTGCGTAACACGTGGTGGAGCCTTATGCGATGGCCTTTTTTCGGACTCCCACCCATCGAAAAATTGCAGAAAATGACACGAAATTTTGAAAAAGTCGCAGATTTCTGGAGCAAGTCCTTTACGTAAACAATTGGCTTGACTCCCCTCCCCCTTGTCAATGTTCCAATGTTCGTCAACATTCGGCCGATCCCCTCCCCCTAGACCTTTACGTAAATTGTGTATCGCCCCTAGGTAGTGAATCCGATGTGTGATGCAGTCCGTTCAAAAAGAATAGGCGAGCGCCAGCGACGATTTACTTGTTATTTAACTTGGACATCCGTACTGTGCGCTATCGATGGTTTCAATGTATTTACGACTAACCATCGCATTACGTGCAATTAGCATCCTATGCTTTTGTATTCTCACTCTTTGTAGCAAACCACAAATTTAGCATCGATGTTTAGATAAATAAGAAGTGAATACACTCTAGGTCTTTCGCCAACGCTAATTTTCGTTTTTTGCGACTTTCTGTCATAACTGCCGACTGGAACATCGTACCAGGCCCATCCGCATGTCACCGAGTTTCCGTTTCATGCTGCAGTTAGCCAGACTAAAAGCGAAAGTTAATTATTTAGTGTTCAGGATCCGGCCCATACCCGACCGTCGAGCGTATAGCAGAAACTCAAGTTTTGGCATATTTTCAGGTAGATTTTCAAACATTTTGGAAATTTTGAAATGTATCAAGCACACGGACAGTTTTGTGTCCAAGGGTCAAAAATCGACTTGCAGGGTTCTGTCAAAAAACAACTGAGTTATGACCCAGTGGGTGAGGCATCAAGTTGTTTCTTCATTTTGCTTGCTTCCCGCCGGTGTCCGCGACGCTTAGAGCCGTCTGTTTTTTCATTGATCGAATGCATCTGAAAACAAATGTTTATAGCTAAGTGGAACCAAATTTATTTTGCACTTATGTGAAGATGTAAGAGATTCACTTTGGGTTGCTATTTTTTTGGCTCACTGACGCTACCAGTAGCCTATTGCGATATGGCGTGTCATCCGTAGGTCTGTCTGTCTGTCCGTCCGCCCGGCTGTAAGCTGACTAGCTCTCGAAATAAGAAAACTATCGGCCCAATTTTTTGCGGAAGCTACCTTGGGACAAAAGTAAGGCTAAGTTCGGAGATGGGCCCTGTGGTTCTACTGCAAACCGAAAACAGCGCGTCGCGGATTTGGCTGAAATTTGGTGTGAGGCAGCCTGGCATAGACGTGATCGCAATCTCTGTTTTCAGAAGTATGCAGTCAAAACACCATACTAAAATTATTTCTGCCGTAAAACAAATTGCACTTGCTGTTTATAGCAAATGCAAATTAAGCCACGAGTTTACAAGATTGCGATTACGTCCATGACAATGCGAAAAACTTTCGTCTCGGGAAAGAAACGAGAACGTTGCGAAAATGTCGCGATACACGCGGGACTGTATCGAAAATTGAACGTATCTCTGACCAGCGCAATTGCATGCTCTTTAGGTTTTGGAATCGCCTTCGGTCCTAGCTTTCATGTTCTCGCTGCGTATTTTCTGTGCATTTCCCAATGCACCTATACGGCTTGGGGGATGCAGTTGCGCACATTCAGCTGGCGCAACGCTTTTGAAGTGGAGACAAAAAACAATAAATGGTAAGGGTGGAAGGAAATATGGAACGAAACTCCAAAAACACTAATTCCAGCATATCTCCGCCGACGACGTGAAATCACAAACTGTGATATCATATGTGTGAACTTCCTACCGTTGGCCAGGGCGATGACCCTGTGGAGAGGCTACGGTACTTATGCAAACGACATGGTTATTCATATTCGAAATTAGTCTACAATAGTCTTCTGGTCGCTCCAGATGCAGCTATGCCTTGCACGTCTTGTATAGAGAACTGCACTCTAC
Source organism: Prismatolaimus dolichurus (assembly GCA_034691745.1). NCBI lineage: Eukaryota > Metazoa > Nematoda > Enoplea > Triplonchida > Prismatolaimidae > Prismatolaimus > Prismatolaimus dolichurus. Next base: position 22,944 of record JAQGBB010000051.1, read on the forward strand.
TGTAGCTGCGTAAAGATAAGCGCACTAATCATCAAAGCCTGAAAGATCGTAATTCGCTTAAGAATGCTGGAATTTTTGCGACTGCGATTCAGTGTATTCGGTAAACAAGGGCGCTCAGTTCGTCATTTCGTGTTCTTCGGAGTGACCAAAATGTTCTTTGGCTGCAGCTGGAACACGCCGTTCTTCTTCGGCTTCGGCTTGCCGCGGAGCATCTTCCACACCTCCGTGCGAATGTGCGAATTCAGTGCGAGCGTAACGAAGAGACGATTCATCGGGACCAGCTGGTTGTCGAACGCAAGCGCGTAGCTCGCCCAGATATTCGAGAAGCTCACGTTCGGCGTGAGTAGCGCCGTTCCGCTTAGAAGGATGATCGACACCGCACTCTGGATGAGAAGATTTCGCTGCGCGCGACGAATGCCCGCACTCACCGAGTGGCTCGCTTGGCGCCGGTAGCAGAAGAAGATGGCGCAGGTAAGGTAGAGCAGCGCCTCGATTGCTATATCGACGTAGAGGATGATGAGGGTGACGCTGTTGTAGAGGCCGACCGCGTCGCTGTTGATCTGCTCGAAGTTGGGCATGAACTCGTCGACGACGAACGAAACGAGCAGCTTCATGATCAGCAAGGGCATCGAGAGTGCAAATGCGATTGCCCACGCCGCGGCGATCATGCCAGCTGCAAACTTCGACGTTCTCAGTAGAACACAGTGCGTGTAGAAGCAGATGGCCATGAATCGATCGAACGCCATTATCAGATCGGTTGCGAACTCGAGATACCTGTCATTGAAAAGCAAAAATAGGCTTAGTCGAAGTATGACGTCACGGTAAAAGTTGACCCTCCCGTCGCTGACTCTGCCTCGAGTATGTAATATATGTAAACGCATGAATCGTCTTACCACAATGTCCATCCACAGAAAGCCGCAGCCAATCGATTGAACATCAACGGCACTGGACAGGCGCCGCAAAGAATGCAAACTGAGGCGAAGACGCCATAGTAGTAGAGGTCGACGAGCTCGCAGATGGCTATGCTGGACTGGTAGGTGTAGTAGAGCGATGCGAACTCCTTTCGATTGCGAACGATCGCGACAAGAACGAACGGATAGAAAAACGTGCCGAGGCCAACAGGCGTCAGCAGGCTCGCTACCGTAACCGAAACGACGATCGGTGCGCGACCCGGATCCAACGTTACCGCTGTCACGTTCACGTTGTCGGTGGTGCTCATCTCCTTCTGTTTTAATCTCACAGTGCGCGATTGTTTCGCAACACTGCCGTTCTCAGTACGTGTCGAACAGCGTCATCTGCCAGGTGATGAACGACGCTAATTGCAGGAAACGAAGGTGTGCTGGCCATTTGTTTTTATGACGAAGCTGCAGCTAATCTGGTCTCGCTTCCGAGCTATTTGTCAAAGCTTTTTAGTTGTTATTGAGCTTTCTGGTACAGCTAAGCAGAGCCCTATACGTTATCTTTTTAGCTAGTGGAGATCGTTTACCTTATTTTTAGACCTGACGCAGCTCTCGGCAGCTAATCCAGCGCCGCACTTGCGTAGGCGGCGAGTAGCTTTCAGCGCTAGTGTGCCTGTTCTCTCGTTCAGTATTCTCTGTGCCGTCGCACCTATTATGGCTTGGGGAACAAACAGCAGCAGCTGCGCAAGGCTGTTGAGGTGCCTCCAGTGACCGTTTCGACGCAGGCATTGCTCCGAAGTCCAGCATCAATGTGGACGGTTGAAACCTAGCGAACCGTCATAAGCACCATCATCAGAGCCAGCGAAGAAGCACGTCATTGTGACGCAGGTGGTAAGAAGTGCAGTCGACTTGAGTCCGAAGAGCAATCGTCGTGTGAATACAGCGCCGAGGAGCCGAGACGCCACCGTGTGGCAATGACCTTACCAGGCGGAAGCAGCCCGCAGGCCAACCCACAAAATTAACTGAACTTGTGACCCTGGACAAGGCGAACCGCTAAAGGGTCAAGTGGTGTGCGGCATTTGGCGCTATCCAGCTCAGACGACGAGGAGGCACCGTAGATTGAGGTTGGAGGAGAAACCAAAAGTATAAAACCAAGATGCATTCCAGCGCATCTCAACGATGGCGTAAAATCAGTGCCTGTGACATAATACCTACCACGTTTTCATAGTCGCAGGCCAGCGCGATGATTGTCAGTGAACGGTACTGTCTTCGAGTCTTTGTGTGAGGAAGTATACGTGCATTTATTTACTGATCTATAGTATTCAGCCTTTCTGGTGCTTAGGGCCGCAAACGTGGTACTCCATTTCGACTCTTCAAGGAGATGTTCTGTCAGGTGTAATATATAACAAAATAGCTGAAGTCCACGATCACGTGAGACCACAGTATGACCAGCACATTAGAAAACCAAAAACCGTCGGCAGACCTGAAGAAGAACTGGCGTCTGTCAGTAAGACAGGTGTACAGCTCACCAGTAAAGATCGTAATTGCTTGAAAGTTTCTGATTCCAATGATCCAGTGTCCTCGCAAAGAAAAAATGCTGAGTTCGTCATTTCATGTTCTTTGGCTGCAGCTGGAACACGCCGTTCTTCGGCTTCGGCTTGCCCCGGAGCATCTTCCACACCTCCGCACGAATGTGCGAATTCAGCGCGAGCGTAACGAAGAGACGATTCATCGGGACGAGCTGGTTGTCGAACGCAAGCGCATAGCTCGCCCAGATATTCGAGAAGCTGACGTTCGGCGTGAGGAGGGCCGTTCCGCTCAGAAGGATGATCGACACCGCGCTCTGGATGAGAAGATTTCGCTGCGCGCGACGAATACCCGCACTCACCGATTGGCTCGCTTGGCGCCGGCAGCAGAAGAAGATGGCGCACGAGACGTAGAGCATCGCTTCGATCGCGAGATCGACGTAGATTATGAGGAGGGTGACGCTGTTGTAGAGGCCGACCGCGTCGCTGTTGATCTGCTCGAAGTTGGGCTGAAACTCGTCGACGACAAACGAGACGGGCAGCACGCACGCGAGAAGTGGCATCGACAGCGCGAACGCGACTACCCACGCTATGGCGATCATGATGACGGGAAATCTTGACGTCTTGATTAGAACGTAGTGCTTATAAAAGCAGATTGCCGTGAACCGATCGATCGCCATAATCAGATCAGTTGCGAACTCGAGATACCTGTAAACACTGGGATTGATAAAATGCTGCTACTGTGCAAGTACGTAGACCAAGCGCAGGCGTGAAGTGGCCGGGGGCTGGGGGTGAAAACGGAAAGATGCTTAAGTGGTAAATTTACCAAACTTCTTAAGTTTTACTGTGCACCACATGGATGAAGTGGCATGGCTCCATCGTACAGCACGTGTGTAATGTACCTTCTGCCTTCGCTTACCAGAGCGTATAGCCGCAAAAAGCGGAAGCTATATGATTGAACGTCAGCGATACCGGACATTCACCGTAAAGGATACAAACGGCGCCAAAGACACCATAGAAGTAAAGATCGACGAGCTCGCAAATGGCTATGCTGAACAGGTAGGTGTAGTAGGGCGATGCGAACTCCTTTCGATTGCGCACGATCGCTGCCAAGACGAGCGGATAGATAAACGTGCCGAGGCCAACGGGCGTTAGCAGGCTCGCTACCGTAACCGAAACGACGACCGGTGCGCGACCCGGATCCGCCGTTATCGGCGTGACGTTCGCGTCCGTTATGTTCATGTTACAGAATGTGCTTTGAATTGTGGTCTCGGAATTATAAACGAAGACGGGTCGGTTTTTAAGTGTCAGAGTTAGCTCAGTTCTTTTGTCTCTCTATCCAGCTGCTAATTTTATCCGCTTTCATTCGATATATTTGTCATATTATCGCGCCGTAGTTCAGAAGCTGCAGCTGACAGCTGACGCAAATCGACGTGAAAGAACCGGAAGTATCTTGAATAAGCTTCTGAGCGACAAGCGAAAGATTCTAACAGGGCTAATGCGGCATTCAGCAGCTGAAGCTTCTTCCGTTTGCAGGTTGAGGATGGCCTTCCGTATCGCTCACATTTATCCTCCCTTTCAATATGCTCTTCGGACAGGCTTCCCGATCTATTGAGATTAGAGATCCATATACGACGGTGAGCAAAAAAGAAAGCATTACATTCAGCTGCCCGCAAAGCCGTTGAGGTACACAACCAATTGTATATAACTGCAGCACGAAGAGTCTTCTTGAAATAAATTAGGACCTTAGTACCTACAGCAGTAGGACAACCGAAAAAACTGAGTTACAAATGTTGTGTAGTGACCAAAATGTGATGCGCTGGATGTATGACGCCCTTTGGCGCGGCCTTGCCTTAGACAATCGTTCATATCTCCACGCGAATGGCCCAGTGTGATTGAGACGATTCATCGGGACGAGCTAATTGCTGAACGCGAGCGCGCAGCTCGCCCATATGGTCGACACGTTGATTAGCGGATCGAGTATTACAGTATTGCTGAGTAGGGCAATCGAGAGGAGGCTTTGGACCAATGTTTCACGTACGGGGGCCATGCCCCCCTCTCCGAATTTTTGCAATGGCCCCTCGGACGTTGGGGATCGCAATGGTAGAAAAGCAGAAATGAGGTGCCCTCACCCCACGGAATATGGTAGACATGGCTCCCGAATTTTGATGATGGTACTCCGGAAAATAAAACCCACGTGAAACGCTGCTTTGGACGAGCAGATGTCGCTGCGCTCGACAGATACCCGCGCTGACCCTTTGCGCCGCTGGGTGATGACAGCACAGGAAGATGAAGCAGCATACGTAGAGTAGCGCTTCGATCGAGATGTCGACGTGGAGGATGATGAGCGTGACGCCGTTGTAGACGCCGACCGCGTCGCTGTTGCTCTGCTCGAAGTTGGGCATGAACTCGTCGACGACGAACGAGACGGACAGCACGCGTACGAGGACGTAAAAACTGTACTTTAGTGATAGAGTATATAATAATGATATTGTAAATTATTATATTATATTATAATTATGCGATTAAACCTAAATCTATTTACTTTTAAACTATTTAAAAATTAGAATTATATTTAAAATTAGAAATTATAATAATATCTATTATGCTAATAAATAAAGCTAAAACAAATAATGCTTAATTAATAATACTAATAACACTAAAATTCACCCGTAAATCGTGCAAACTGGCCAGTATGGCGAATTTGTTTTGTAGGGCTATTCAATTCGTTTTCCAATGCTCGCCGACGCTACCGTAGTAGACGTTCGCGACAACAAGAACATGTACCCTCCACGGCCGCCACATCCCTCGCTCGTCGTCATCGGTCTCGTCCAGCCCCTCGGCGCCCTAATGCCTATCTCGGAGATGCAATCGCGCGTCGCGTGCGAATTCCTGCTCGGGCGAGTTCCGTTTCCAGCAAAATCCATCATGCTCGACGATATCGCGGCGAAGAAGAAGGCAATGCGCAAACGCTACGCCGCCTCACGTCGCCATACCGTGCAGGTGGACGACGTCCGCTTCATGGACGACCTCGCCGCGATAATTGGGGCGAAACCGACTATCGGACTGGCACCATGTTGCGTGACCCAAAACTTTTCCTGTTTCTCGTTTTTGGACCCACCCTACCCTACCACTATCGGCTCAAGGGTCCACATCGGTGGAAGCCTGCGAGGGAGACTATTCTCACCGTGTTCGATCGTATCTCCGCCGGCTATCGGGCGGGCGTGCCGCTCCCGCAACCTAAGGGGTCGCCCAAGCTCTCGCTCTACGGCACCATTGTGAAGAAGCTGACCGATTTCGTGAAGTACCTAGTGAGCGTTTGCTATTTCAATCTCACCTCGGCACCGCTTCTTCTGCTGCAAGTTTGGCTGCTTTTGCGCATGGTGAAGAGACTGTTCGGCGCGAAGTCTACTCAAGTGTAGACTGTAGTTCCAGTGCGGAAGAAGACAGAGGACTGGCTTGTTTCTAACTAGCTGTCAGAGCTGCAATAAAATTGAAGCTGAAATTGGAAATTTTCGAATCTGTGCCGGTGCCCATGGGGCAAATTTTTAAAAATGCCCCCCTCCCAACCGCCGACACTTTGCTAAAAATTTTCTCGAGCTTTTTGCATTTTTTCCGAAAATTTTTCGCGAATTTCTTCGATTTTAATCCAAAATTTTTCAATTTTTTCCAAATATTTTCATTTTCCAAAACGGTTTATTCCATTTTGGGGTGCGCTGCCCTGCCTTAGCAAACCGTGTTCGTCGATTGCTAGAAATTGCATCTCGTTTTTGGCTTGGTCATTGGTGCATTCATGTCTGCGTTGGTAAAAACTCGGCTTTGTGCGCCGACGTTTGGAATTTTGACAAACTGACATTGAGCGGATCAAACAACCTACTTGCGGCGGGTCAGCCCAAAACTGACATCAAGGGGAAGGGATGGCTCCAAACTGACGATGACTGACGAGGGGGGTCAAAATTTCAAATTTTGAGCTGACGTCAGTTGTGCACGGCCCCGTAGTAGTAATATTAAAAGTTCAAGCTATATGTGGACATGTTAGCCGATCAATAAGAGAGATCGTTGTGCCAATGGCAGGTATGGAATGAAATCCAGATAGAGAATGGCGCAGCTGGCTAAGAGTTCTGCGCGATCGATAGAATTTCAGGGTGAAAGCACAGCGGTTCGTACATGAGGAGGAATTCGTTCGGGAAGTCAGCTCAATTAGGATGCGGGTGGAGTTTTCAGTCTACCGTTCGAACTTTGGGGTCCGGTAGGGGTTATTTGACGGTGAGTACGCAAAATGCGAAACAAATATTTTTATGCAATTGAATTCGCGTTTAATTCCACACTGTGCAGATCATGTTATAACAAATTTCAATGACAGTGATGACAATTCTGGAATTTTCGTGTTTTAGCACGTAACGAGAGTTTGGCGATTATTGTCCCTATTGCACGAAATTGTTAAGCTCTTGAAAAGCGTACGAACCATAGTGGCTTGCTGACATTTTCATTTCGCTTTTACGATAGATGCAGTGGCATTACATTTTAAATAAATGACGGTGGGATCTCACTCTGTTAAATTTCGCGGTCGGTTTGCTCATCGCCCGGCACGTTCGGATGAAGGCTCAAAATCTCAAAATTGTTGTTTTGATGTTCCGCCGCGAGTGGCGACGGCCGAACGACGTTCTCATTTTCTTTAGCGTTGTTGTACTCTTCAGCGAGTATCCTCTGTGCGAACACTCGATCTTGATAGTGTTGTTCGAGTACGGCCTTGTGTCCTTTATCTTCGCGTCTTGTGATCTCGTCGATTTTCTCCTTCACCATGCGATCCACGTCGTCCTTGTCGACGACGTGGTTCTTCTTTGCGAGTCGTTCAACTGACCTTTTTGCTCTCCTAGAAAACACGGCTGTATGGCCAAAGAAGGGACAACAATTTCTGAAGCTCATGATGTCATCACGCAAAGCTTTTCTAGGTCCGCAAGCAGGCAAATCCTGAAGAAAGTTTTTTTATTTTTCAAATTTCACGTTTCTTCAAATTTTAATTTTTACACGTTTTAACTTGTTGACAGCGTTTTTTTGTGAAATTGATGTCCGATGAAATGTGTCGTAGTGTCCGAACTTTATTCGATTTCCACGTCACCGCGTTCACGGTTCCCGAAAGGTGGTGTTTCCTGTGAAGGGCTGAGCCCAGAGATTGAGCGGAGTTTGTTCGTTTCAACGATGTTTCTTTTGAGTCTTGTACGTGAAACATTTCTTACCACAGCGAAAAGGCGGAAAGATTGTTGCAATAGCAGTTACACAATGTAACGATGCCAATGAGAAGCAACAACGGCGGTA
>JAQGBB010000052.1:0-30623 GCA_034691745.1 Prismatolaimus dolichurus
ATCGCACACGGGACCACACGACAGCTGCTGCAGAGCGAGGCATGACGGAAGGCGGAGATAGATGCTTGACCGATCTTATCACGCAGATCTAGTCGAGGAGGCAAGAGATTTCCGCCACAAATGTCGAATGGTCTTCGCGACATTTCCGAGCGCTTGTTGCCAACTCATTCGTCATTACGCAAAGCCAGCGAGCTTACGATGTTGTGACACTGCGCCGTGAGTTAAGTCTAAGCCCCGTGCCGTGCATCAGGTGGCACCACCGTGTACAGATTTTGCAGAAGAGAAGCTCACTCCTCAAAGCAGGTGACCAGATGAAATCAGTTTCGAGCTGACAGTTTGCAGGTGCATTTAAGTTAGGGGGTTGATAATAAAAGTGGGTGTTGTTACATTGCGTTGTATGGGAATATAGCCGTTCATTTGCTATCACGCAATAATATGCAGCTGATTCGCGCATGTACTCGAGGAGTGAAGTCGCTTCATAATGCAGCTCTGATTGATTATAAACGAACGTGTGGAATTTGCAAATCAGCGCTTTATACGGCGGAAGAGTAAACGAGTGAGTGCACATGACGGACCATTTGAAAGGAGAGCTGCCAAAGAGAGCTTGACGACATGAAAGGATCGGCCAGAATCGCATTTGGGCCAATTTTACCAATGCTGAACACAAGGCGGGCACACTTACGGGATGACAAGTAGACTGCTAGCTAGCTGGCTGCACACTCCGTTCAGCACATATGGCAAGATAGATGCAAAAGACAGGTACGTAGACAGGGTTCTCACCGACTCGGCTGCCCGAAAATAGCCCAATTTTAACCGACCTTTAACAGACTTTTAACCGACCGGACAGCAAGCTAATATGTGTTATAACATAGGGATAATTCTGACACCATTTTTGATGGTCAAAATTTTAGGCAAAAATTTAAAGTTTTAGTGTTTTATATAAACGTGCGTATATGCTAAACATAGGTGATAATTCTGACATTTTTGATGGACTATTTTTGACGTAGAGAACAAAATTTTTGGCAAAAATTTTTTTAAATTTTTCCAGATTTCGTAAAAAAAACATGCCGCAAGCGAAGCGAACGGCCGAAAAATACCGAAAAACTTAGCTCCCCGCGAAAATAGCCCACTTTTAGCCGACTTAGCCGACCGGTGAGAACCCTAGTAGAAAAGTCACGAGTCGAGCAAGCAGGTCCGTCGTACACTTGGCTCACAAAACTGGCAGCAGGACCACGGTACGTAGATTTCATACGTACGTACAATACGTACACGAATTGGCACTAACCCGGTACCGCAAGCTAACCTGCGTGTACGCCTACATAAGTATCACGTGTACATACATACTTATGTGAAAAGACTTTAGTACGGTATGAACCGGGCAGTGCAGACTGACACGATGGTGCAGTACTAAAGGAGAGCTTGCTCATTCCTTCCTGCTCACACGCTTATCTAACTAGCAATCATCGAAGCCTAAGTCTTTTGAGGACTTCGGGCCAACGCCACTCAAAGTTGAAGAGATGCGATCCATTCTCCGACCGCTGCAGCTGCGCTTTCATGCGACCGAGGTTCTTCGGGTGCGATGCCGGATCGTTTTCGTTGTCGTGCACGAAGAACGACTTAGCCGGTGCCGAGACGTTCTGCGAACCTGGCGGAAGGTTCTGCCACATGTGGTGGTAGAGGAACTGTTGGAGACGGGCGAGGGCGTTTCGCTGATCGACGCAACCGAATTTCGGGTTGTCCGGGTCGCGGACCATCTCCGGTGGACAGGCACAGTAGTGAGATCCAGGGATGTTCACACAGCCGTGCGTGCACCCGCCGTTCTTGTGCGCGCACTCGTTGATGTCTTTAAAAAACTTCGGGCTTCGACGTTTCGGCTTTTTAAACATCCTGCCCTGAGGGTTCCCAACGAGGGAAATTTTGAGGAGCCAATTTTCGAGAGACATTAGGGGGCGTTCATAATTTACGTAAACAAAAAATTTGAATTTTTTGACCCCCTCCCCCATGTAAACAAATTTATGTGTTAGGAATAGGCTATCACACATGATGTCATGTTTGACCCGACCCCCTCCCCGTAGCCGTTTTTCTTAAATAATGGATGACCCCTTATAGGAACCAAAGTCGGCTCCCTCAGTCTGTGTATCCCTGTTTGTGATGGTCCCTTACTGATCAAAGACGGAGTCAAGAGGGAAGGGAATAAGATTTTACGATGACTAATTTACCCATGCATTTTCCACTCTTATAGCGATATCCGCCAGGACACGTGTCGCCCCGCATTGGTTCGACGCAAGGGCAATTCGCGCTGCTACTATCGACGATCGGTTCTCCACGCTCGACGCTAACTTCCTCTTCCTCGGAGGAACTCGCGGTTGACATATAGTAACACTTTCGCTTCTTTCCCTTCGTTTTCCCCTTTCGTTCGACTGGAATGTCGCATGTGCAGTTGCACCGAGTAACCGTTTTGACCTAAAAGTACCACTTTTGAAAAAGCTTTCGAGCGAAGATGGAGAAGAAAACTACGAACCTCAGATGGAGGTATGCAGGTTGTGAACTCGGTGTACCTCATGTCACTTTCGTCTTCTGCACCACCCTCTGAAATATCGCAGGACAAGTAGACAGCAAAGCCGGAAATGCGTCCTGCCTTTGACTCAATAATACGAGAAGTTTCCGAAGCAAGAGAGAAGGCCACGATTCGTCAATGTATCTAAGTTCTTCCTCACGCTCGTGCAGACATACCGTTCCCTAACGCTTGTCTGCTGGGAAATAATCTCAGTTTGACCGCACTGCTATCGTTTTGTTCCGGATTGCGCGCTCCAGGAAGGGTGCGAAAATCACTCGACATACAATAGTTTACCTGGCGCGGCAGAGCTAGACGATACTTCCTTTGACGTCGTCCCTGTGTCGATAACAACTTCTTCGATTGGCGCTGTTGCAGACGGTTCGGTGCTCTCCTCTGTAGTCTCTGGCGTAAACGCTGCTGTGCCAACCTCAATTCCTTCTTGCTCGCCAATCGTAACTTCGATTTCCGGTTCAGGAGTTGACGGCTCCTCTGCTTCAGCCGGCGTCGTTGCCACTTCAACGACTTCTTCTTCTTCACCAACGGTCGTTTCTGCTTCCGGTTCAGGCGTTGGCGGTTCCGTCGCCTCCTCTGCTTCCGCCGGCGTCGTCACTACTTCAACGACTTCTTCCACTTCACCAACGGTCGTTTCTGCTTCCGGTTCAGGCGTTGGCGGTTCCGTCGCCTCCTCTGCTTCAGCCGGCGTCGTTGCCACTTCAGCGACTTCTTCTTCTTCACCAACGGTCGTTTCTGTTTCTGGTTCAGGCGTTGAAGGTTCTTGGACGTGAGGTAATCCAGTTGGTTCTTCCGGTATGAATGTTGCCTCAGTTCCAACGACTTCTTTAACTGTGTGCACAAGAATAACGTCGGTATCGCACTGTGCCGCCTTGCCTTCTTCATCTGTCTCATGAAGGACGCATGGTGGTCCCAGTGTGCCGTCATCATTCTCCGACGTAACCCATACAGTATATTCGCTACCCGGTTCCAGATCCGTTGTGACAACGCTTTCACCCGGAGGCACTTTCGCCGTCCCCGTTTTTCCGTCTCTTGTCAGCCATCGTATCCTTATAGTGTTTTTCTTGTCATCCAAGTCCTCGGGGTCGAAGACAAGTGTGACAAAGCCATCATCGGATGTTTTCTGCTTTGGTCGCTTCGGTTGTCGTGGAGCTACAAGCAGAATCAGGGGGTCAAGGGGACGCGTCACAAATCGAATCGAGTAAACGTTTTTTTACCTTTGATAACGTTTTTGAGCAGAACAGGATCCGACTGATTGCTCAAGCTTCCGTCTTCATACAGTGTCCGAATAGTCACCGCGTAGGTATCGTTCGGCTGGAGGACGTTGTTCATAGTATAGTCCTCGGTGAAGTCAGCAGCGCTTATTTCCACTATGTACCACGTCTCGTTTGGATCTCCCGAGAGTCGTTTGAAGTAGATCAGATGCTTCTGTACAGGCAAACTATTCCGTGCAGTCCTTTGCCTCAGACACTCAATGAATGGCGACGTACGCTAATTCGGTCTGGCGAATGGGGAATCTTCACGTTGAAGTGGATTCTCCCGTCCGATCCCGTCTGCACACGTACAACAGCGTCCGATTTCCCGCGCTCTACAATTCGGAACAAGCGGTGGAATGTATAAACTACGTTTTGCATTGGACGTGGTACCCGTGCACGTTGCAGGTCCAGCCTTCGTTCTGGTTCCGTTAATCTCAAGACCACTGACTTGGTCGACGCACCAGCACTGGCGAGTACTCGCGTGACACTGCTGTCGTAGATAGTTGCCGTCGCTCGCGCATTGTGGTACGTAGGTATTCGAGAGCCTGCCCGCAAGGCTCGCCGCGTGGATAGTGCACACTATTTTCAAGCAGATTGTAAAAGCTTCCTCCCTACTCGTCAGTGTTCAACCCAATTCAGTGAGCACGCACACTCGTTATAAAAGGCAGGAAAATAAGTCCCCGTTTATACACCTATAACAATGGGTAAGTAAGAACGGGGCGCTGTGCTGCCAGCCACTGCCTTATGTTATCATGTGGGAGAAATAACGCAGTCTAAACATAACGACGGGACTTATTTTCCTCCCTTTACTTATGCACACGGGTCGTCCTTCAACCGCTGGTCGTCTAGTTCCTCCAACCACGGTGCCGGTCATCGGATGAACACACCAGCAATGACCAGTCGAGCCATCACACTGTTGACTGTGATAGTCCCCGTTCGCGTCACACTGCGGAACGTGGACACCAACAGCATCGGTACTTTCAGCTTCGAACTTTCGCCGAACACATTCTAACAGAAAAGGACTCGTCATCTCAGTGTCGTTAATCTCACCAATCGATCACCTTTGTTGGACAACACCGGCGGAGTTCGAACATCGATCTCGTCCGACCACGGACCAGCGACACCGTCGGTACTGATCGCCCGTGTACGCACAAAGTAGAGTGCATTGTCAGCGAGTCCATCGAGATTCAGCTCGTGGACGTCTTCGGTCACTTTGTGCACCGACCATTCCTCGTCGCGTGCGAGATCCTCGCTGCTGTATGCGATCTCGTAGGACTAGGACAGTGGCACTCGGATATGCAAAGGACCTTGTGGCTCTACTAAGCTGACTCGCTTACAATGTGTTCACCGTTCGGGTACTTTGGTGGTTCCCAGTCGACGTGGATGAAGGGCGTTCCGTCCGACTCTGTCCGCGCCGTTGCTTTCACATTCTCTGGCGCACTTCCAGGGGCTATAAGAACCACGTTTGTGCGTCGGTTCGGGCAAGCAGGGAACGGGGATCGGACGGGTAAACTCACAAGACCAGCGGATCTACCAGGAGCATGTCCGATAGGTCCATGAGCCCAAAGAGATACATGTGTATAGGGATGGGCCGACATGGGCACAAGGGCGGGCAGTGCCCATGTTCTGGGGCCAAACACGGGCAGTGACCCATCCCTGTGTACTCGTAGGGGCAAAGGTTCCGTCCCCACTACGTTTCTGCCATGCGTGTCGTACCAAGCAGAAGAATGTCAGCAGTGTTTTCTGAAACACCCATCGTGTTGGTCGCTCTGCAGCTGAAGACAGTCGATCGAAGAAGGTGTTCAACGTGCAGCGTCGAATGACCGGGCGTCGTCTCAGCGTCGACGCGCAGCTCTGCCCAGTCGGCGTGGTGTGTGCCTTCGACGACGGTTTCTTCGTCGGCGGTCTCAACAAAATCAACGCAGGCCTCAACAATGTACCTCCGAATAGGGAGTCCTCAAGATTTTTCTATCGAACTAGTGTTCGGGGCGAGGCCAGAAGGCAGGAGCACGGGGACTGGCAGAGAAAGGACAAGCACCTTGATCGCCCACGTAACCGTCGGTTGCGGGTAACCCGTTGCACGGCAGTGCAGCTTGAACGAAGCAGCCGGCTGGTGCTTCTGTGCACCACCCGAGAACTCAACGATCGTCGGTGCCTGTCCTGAACGAAGAGGTTTATGCAAGCACACTGTCTATAGGAGCACACGAGTATGCGTTTTATAGTCAGCGTACGTCGGCGGCCTGTAGTCACTGTGAGTGGTTCCGAGAGGACACCTTCGCCGGTGCTCACGGCGCGTATCTGGAGTATGTAGGTGGTCTCCTCCTTCCAGTCGTCGATGCAGGCGTCGCGCTTGGTTCCGATTACTTTCGCTTTCAGTTTACCACCGCTGTTGCACTCACTCTCGATGCAGTAGATAATCTCGTACTTCTGCAGTGGACAAGTCCGGGAATGTGGGATTAACTGTCTATCTTATTCGAAAGACGTACGGTAATTTCGCCGTTTGGAATTGTCGGCACGAGCCAGTTGAGACAAATCTGCTGTGTCTCGTCGTTGAACTTTGCTTCCACGTTCTGCGGTGCGTCGCCAGGACCTGGAGTAGAAAAAACATTGGGGACACCGCACCAACATTCGACTCCGGAGTTAGTATTAGGGGAAATTGATATGCTCATCATCAACCGATCAGGATGCATCATGGCTTTTCAAAAGCCACGACAATGGGCAATTTAAGCTGAGGGCTCTGGCGGATCACCACTCGCGGCACCGTTTCCCGCCAAGTGATGCAAGTTGTGTCCAGTTCTCCTACTGTCGTCCGTTCAGAATAATCCCCAGTTTAAAAGCCCGGGTCCGGAATGGCAATACGTAAGTGGCGCGGCCCTTCCAGCAGGGTATTAATCGTAGAAGTACGATATGATAGCATTTCTGTTTGTTATTGGCTCACCTGTTACGGTAATGTTCACTCGAACACGTTCATGTCCGAAAGTGTTCTCCGCATCGCACTCCAGCACAACCGACTCTTGCAACGTGCGAACAATAACATCCGACGACGAAGCCTCATCACCCTCACCGACAATCCGCCCATTCTCATACCACGTGATGGACGGTTTCGGCTTGCCGAACACCTCGCACATGACATGCACGGGCTGCATCGGCAATGTCTCGACCACTTCACTCACATTCAGTCTCGCTATTGGCTCCTCGCCTGCAGTCAGAGAGGTGCTTACAAGACATCCAAGTTAACTCCTCCGAGACAATCACCCTCGAATTTCACGATCACCATATCCTGTCCAATGCCGAAACTGTTCTGTGCAACGCACGTGAAGTTAGCCGGCTCCTGGAGGTCGCTCACGATCAGCGTTTTCGCCTCGACGAACACGATGTTCTCGTCGTCGATGACGGGTCTGCTATTCTGCAGCCACGTCACCGACGGTGGTGGGTACCCGCTCACTCGACACGTCAGCTCAAGTCGCTCGCCGGCCCGTATGACGGCAACGCCCGTTGGTTCCACGGTTGCCCTCGGTTTCACAACTAGGGAAAACGAGTGGAAAACTAGCTTTCCCACATACAACACAACTGTAGGCAGGGGCGAAAGCCATTTTAGCTCATCCAGAAGTTCGAATTTGTGTGGGAAAGTAGGGTAAAAGTGCCAATTTGGGCCCATTTCTAAATGTTTTCCACGGGTGCCCTCCCGAAACCAAATTTCCCCAAAGCTCCTGGTTACATTCGTGCTCCGTGGTTACGACAATCGGATCACTCGCTGGACCCGTTCCTCTGTCGTTCCGTCCAGACACGCGAACAGTGTAGGTCGTCGCCGGTTTCAGATCGGTCACAAGTGCGAACTCGACCGCCTCGTCGACGCGATGCGACTGCGAGACACCTTCGGGCAAGTCTGCGTCACTCGAAATCAGCACGACGTAGCCCTATACAGAGAGTGCGTGATTTCGGTGCTACGGGCTCATTCATATATGACGTCATCTAAAATTCAAAATTTTCGATCCCCCCTCCGTCACCTAGACTAACACACCAACATAGCCTATCTTTTGCACATAGCCTCACCTCCCATGGAAATTTCTGGACCCCTCCCCTAGGCAGGTGACGTCATATATGGATGAACCCTGGCTTGTTTCTTTTCTTCAAATTACAGTTATATCTCCGTTCGTTATCTCAGGTCGCTCCCACGTGATCCTCATCGTGTTCGTAGAGGGCACAATGTTCACGTTCTGCGGTGCTGATCCTGGTCCTATAGCGTATCGCAGAACAGCTTCTCACTCTACTCATACGCATCGAGTATGATCGACCTTTGACGATGATTTGGACTTCCCGTTCGACAGTGCCGAAGTGGTTCTTCGCGCTGCAGACGTATCTCGCGTTCTCGGCGACCATCGAGAGATGCAGAGATGCTTCCGATTCGTCGTCTGCGTTCTCGCGCACCACGTCAACTTCGAGGTTGTCGTGCAGGATAACGAGTTTCGGACGGGGTATTCCGCTCGCCTTGCATCGGATATCGACGGACCCGAGAGGCTCAACTTCGCCGACCTGTGGGACGATCTCAATGCTCGGCTCGATCCCTAAAACAGACTCATGGAGGACTGATCCATATGACGTCACGGCAAAAGTTGATTTCTGGTCCTCCCCATGCCATCGCAACGTGCCGTGCAATGCAGAAGTATAAATAAACTAGCTTTTGCTTGCCGTTCACAACCACAGTGACTATGACCGATGCGAATCCTTTCGCGTTCTGAGCCTGACATCTATAGACCGTCGTCTTATACAGTGGACCGACAAGCAGCTCGGGTGTTGTCGCCAGTTGCTCTTCTTCGTGTGACCAGGCAACCTCAGGTGCTGGTGCACCCGAAGTGACACAAGTAAGTGCAACCGTTGACCCAGCTTCGATCGACAGTTCCCGGCCAGGCAAGATGTCCACTGTCGGTGCTTCCACTGAAAAACCATGTCTGTAGCGGAAGATGCTCCGACTTGCATCACGTACTCTTGATCGTCGTTTTAATCTGGAAAACTTCCGAGAACGGTCCATCTCCGTCGTCGTTTGTAGCTTGTAGTTTGAAGAAGTATTCCGTGTTTTCATCGAGATCGTCCACTCTGATGCTTGTCTTCGATCCGTCCACGGTGGCCAGCTTCCACTCCGAAAGCTCGGCATCTGCATGCTTCGTGTAGTAGAGCTTGTACGTCTGCAAGGTCAGGTGTCTGACAGGTCATTCGACTTGTAATTGCGTTGCAAGTTCGCCGCACCTGAACAACACCATTCGATATCTCCGGTGCTTTCCAGGTCAGCTTGAGACAGACTTCGTCTACTAGCTTCGCCTCAATCTCCGCTGGTGGCGAGCCTGGTCCTGAAGAATTTCACACCAATCGTCACTGTGGGACTTCATCCAGTGTAGAAACTATGACCACTGACCGGTGACTATGACTGGTATCTGCACCGAATCGGTGTCGCCGAACTTGTTCGTTGCCTTGCATTCGTAACTCGTTGACTCAGCGACGTTCTTACGTTGTAAGCTGATCGACGTTTCACCACTACCGCTCTCGCCGATGACGAGTTCGCCGTGCAGTATAACAATGTTGGGCGATGGAATGCCCTCAGCAGAGCACGTAAAAGACAGCGTGCCCAGTGGTTCAACTCGTATTGGAAGCTCTGCGGGTGTCGTGTGAACCTTCGGCTTCAATGCTGGAATGGTGGCGATAGGACTTTACAAGTAAATCGAAAAAGCCGAAAAGGCATCCTGCCATGAAGCAAAAAACAGTGCACGACAGCGATACCGTGTACCAACGCCTCCTCCACGTCCATCAAGAAAAAATACACATAGACAACTTTTCGGTATGTTCTGGAGTAGCCTGGAACATCTGGAACAGCCTGGAACACTATGCTGTTCCACCAAACCGTCTGCAACATAGTGCACTATCCTCTCGACGTCCGCTAACTTTCGATTTTTCGAGGAGAAGGGGGAGATTTTTGTCCGAACAGTTAGCTATCCTTTTTCTTCCAGGCAGGATGAAAAAATACGCGCACAGAGGCGATTAGGTTTACTTTCGACGTGCACTTCGACCACTGTCTCTGTCATCCCCACGGCGTTCTCAGCCTTGCACGTCAGGTTGACGCTCTCGAAGATGTGCGGTATGACGAGCACCTTTCCGATCGTCGTTGCGTTTAACTGTTGCACAGCCGTGTCGAACTGCGCATCGCCGACTGCCGGTTGACCGTCATTCTTGAGCCACTCGATTGTAGGCTTGGGAAATCCACCCGTCACCATGCAAGTTAGATTGAGGGGATCTCCAGCTCGCAGGTTTACAACTTTCGGTGTGTCAAGCTGAACTTGAGGTGGTGCCGCTGAAAGGCGATCGCAAATGCGATGCTCAGTATCACTCCTGTATGGCTGCCACGACCGAACTTACGCGCCATTTCGGTCTTCACTGAGGTCACTTCCGAGAAGGGACCGAAACCGACGTCATTTTGGGCTCGGATTTTAACGAAATATAACGTGTTCTCGAGTCGACCCTCGAGTGAAACTTGCTCGACAGGCTCGCTGATGGGTATCACTTCCCAGTCTGCACTTTCGGGATCGGCCGTTGTCGTGATGTAGATTTCGTAGCCCTCGAAAAGCAAGGTCGTTTAACATAGATGTAAGGGCGAACACACAACTAGAGGTCGTGTTTGGACCCGAACCCTGGTTTTGCCCTAAACCCGAACCATGAAAAATGACCCGACTGGATAAAGTCACCCGAACCCTGGATTTTGACCCGAACCCGACCTCTACACACAACGTGCATGCACGTTTCCACACACTGTTATCTCTCCGTTTGGAACCGCTGGTTTCGCCCATTTGACTCGCACACGAGCTCCGTCAACTTGAAATTCGACATCCGTTGGCGCCGATCCAGGTGGCGCTGGTTTCGCTTAAAACGCGGGCAAGACGAAGGTTGTCTATCGGCTATGCGATGGGAGCCCAACAGCAAACCTTTGACGTGCACATCGATCGTGGCATCGACATGTCCAAATTCGTTTTCAGCCCGACAAACAAATGTGTCGTCCGCGGCGAGATTCTCGAGTTCGAGAACTAGTTTAGAAGTGGCGTGCGCTTCCTCGTCCGCTCGCACAGGCTGGAGGTCTTTGTTTAGCCAGATCAGCGTCGGCGATGGCTCCCCATCCGCCGAGCAGCTAACACTGAGAGCTTCTCCATGCACAAGCTCGATCGTTCCCGACGGCTCAATCGTCACCGATGGTATTCGTTTTTGGATCGCCAGTTCTGATAAGGAAATCACTGTGCAATCGTTGCGGGTGCAATGGTGAGGAATAATGCACTACCTTTGACGAGGACTTCGAAAGTCTTCTCGACAGGACCAACTTCGTTCTCAGCACGACAAACATACGAGTGTTTGCCGGCTGTCAGTGTGCTAGTATCGATGATAAGCTCTCTCGCAGCTACCAACTTCGGTTCATCGCCAGCCAGAACTGGCTGAAGCTCGCTCGATAGCCAAATGATCGTGGGATCTGGCTCGCCGGTTGCCGAGCAACTGACGGTGAGGGACGAACCTCTGAAAAGCTCGACGCCGTCGGCTGGCTCGATCGTGACTGTCGGCAAAGCGCGCTCTTCCTCTACTTCGTCGACTATTTCAACTATAACGTTCAACCTTGGTCATGCTATGCTTTATAATTAACGTTTTCAGCAAGTCACTGCTAACCCTTTGGTTTCGTTGCCACAAACATTGGTGGTGTCCACACGCCAGACCCGCTGTCGGAGACGGCGTGAATCTTGAAGTAGTGACCTGTGTCTGCTGCCAGACTGCTCACATTGACCGATGTGCCGTCCGCACGCACAGTCGTCCAGGAGTCTTCGGGTTTTGACTTGTCATCCGAATACATCACTTCGTAGTACTATTGGGGTTTGAAGTATAAGGGTCGAGTCGCTCCGACCGCAAGCGACTATCATTACCGTAAATCCTCTATCATTTCCCCACGGGGAATAATTGAGGGTGGGGCATTAACCGAATCAGGTCTTTGACATGCCATCGATGGCAGATGGAAGGCAATGGGGTGGGGTAATAATCGAGGATTTACGGTACACATGCTTTGTGCATTGCATACCAGAATTTGACCATTGGGATGCTCCGGGGGCTCCCAACTCAGAACGACGCTAGTGTCCGCCACTTGTGCGGCGATGTTCTTCAACGGTCCTGGCCCCGAAAGAAAAGAGGACGCCGGACAACAGCAATGCTCGGAGGGCCTACTCATAGCAATTTACCAGCGACGACAACCGAGAAGGACTTCTCGACCAATCCGCCATCGCTCTCTGCGACGCAGCGAAACGTTGTCGACTCGTAGATATTCTCGCTTGTAAACGTCGATACAACCCCGGCGACGGTGCCACCGTCGATGGAGGGCGGCGACTCCGACGCCTCAGCGTTGACGAGTTGCTCGCCCTTGTACCATACAATTGTGGGCACCGGCGATCCCTCAGCGGTGCACTCCAGCGTGACCGTTTCGCCCGGTTTCACTCGCAGCTCGTCCTCAGCAGGACTGGAGTTAGTGATGGTCGGTGGTCTAACTTTCGGTTCTATTTTATACAAGGTCCGCATCACTGTCTACTATGCACGGGGCAGGGCTAAGGGCTCATTCATATATGACGTCACCTGCCGAGGGGAAGGGGTCCAAAAATTTTTCATGGGAAGTGACACTGTGTGCAAAAGACAACCTATGTTTATGTGTTAGACCAGTTGACGGGGAGGTCGAAAAATTTGAACGTTTAGGTGACGTCATATATGGATGAGCCCTAACGTGGCACAGTTGAACCGCGACAGTGAGACGGTACCTTCCGGCTTGGATGAGCTAGAGGTGCTCGCATGAACGATTTCCGAGAAGACGCCCCCTTCGTGCTCGTTTTCAGCTCGAAGCTTGAAATGATAGACGGTAGATGGTTCGAGGCCGCTAATCTTGACCGACGTCTCGTCCACACGCGTGCGTGTCCACGACGCCTCAGGCAAACTTTCGTCTTTCGTGTATAGTATTTCGTAGCCCTACAGTGTTTTAAGAAACGGTCCCTCATGGACTTCTTTCTCTCCGCTCGTTGATCGACGTACCCGAATCTCGCCATTCGGATACTGCGGTGGCTCCCACTGGAGCGTGATCTCGTTGCTCGTTGCCGATACGTGAATTTTATGCGGTGGGGAGCCAGGTCCTGTTGTTAAAAGCCGAAAGTTAGCTAAAGAGTCTACCAAAAGTCGGCGAGGTTACGGTAGCGCAACTTGCTATTTAGACTGCATAGAACCTATGCAGTCCAAATATGAAGTTGCGCTACCGTAACCTTGCCGACTTTTGACGAACTATTAAAATAGGCAACGTAGCTGACTATACCTGACACGACAGTGAAGAGATCTTCGACGCTTCCATGTGGATTCTCCGCGACGCAGCGAAACGTGGTGCCCGTTTGAACAACGCCGTCCAACGTGAGTGTCAATGTAATGCGATGTCCCTGCACGCTCTTCTGCTGCGGCGACGAATCCTCGGTCAACAGCTGATCGCCTTGGTACCACGAAATAGCAGGAAGTGGAACCCCGCTGGCAGTGCAGCTGAGAAAGGCCGGTACGCCAGGCTGAATGCGCAGCAGGCGGTCCTCGGGGGTAGTTCGCGTGATCGTCGGCGCTGCTGGCTCTACAGAGGATACGGGGTCAGTAAAACGTGCGTTGCGGAAGGGGGCCTTCCACAAAAGGCATCCGGTCTGAGGAAGGGGGGTCGGGTTTTTCGCCAAGGAAGCGGATATAACGTTAATTTTAACACATGGAGATAGACAACTTTTGTGGAGAAGGGAAAGGGGGTCAAAAACTTCAAATTTTGTGCGAACGTCTTTTATGGAAAGCCCCAAGAGCAGCGGATAGATGCTTGAAGTGACACGCTTTCGAGAACCTGATGGCCCAGCTGAGGGTGAAATAGTGATCCTAAACGGATGCGACGGGACGCCGGCTCCACGCTCGTTGACGCCAACGATCTTGAAGCGATAAGTCGTGTCCCCGTCTAGGCCGTCGATTATCGCGACGCACGTGGAGTTGTTGACGTTGAACGACTCCCACTCGTGCAAGCCGTCCTCTTTCGTATATCGAATGATGTATCCCTGAGGGCGATGAGTTACTGTATCAGTCACTTCAACTAGCCTGAGATGTTAGCTTTAATGCTGCTTCCACCTCTGCTGCAGCTATACCTGGATTTGACCATTCGTAATCTTTGGTTCTTTCCAAATGAGTCTTACGGCGCCATGGTCTTGAAAGTACTGGATATCGTATGGTGGAGAGCCCGGTCCTGAGGGTCAAACAAGACGTTCTGCTACATAGTTTGTATATGTGTGCATGCTTCACGTTTATCTATCGTCTGGCCCCGACCTGTGACGATAACGCGCTGGGCGACGCTGCTGCGGCCGAGCTCGTTCTCGGCGACGCATGTGAAGGTCGACGACTGGTAGAGTGACTGCACGATGATCGTCTTCGTTGCGGACACAACGATCTGCGGTTCGTTCTCTTGCAGCATCGGTTCGCCGTCCTTGTACCTGGGGTTCAATCAAGGTCGTGCCGATGAGGACCAATGAATGGTCTTTTTTAATAGCTTGTACCATGTGACATTTGGTGTTGGGAATCCGATGGCTCTGCAAGTTATATTTATGCTACCGTCGCCAGGTCTAATTTCCGGATTCATTTTCGGGTTGACGATGAAAACTTCCGGCGCCGATCTTGAAACTAAACCGTCGGAAAAAGTCGATAGGAAACCTATGGAGACTATCGATAGCAATAGGAGAGTATGAACTTTCAGCAATGGAGCATTACGTAACACCTAGCCACGCGCCTTCAGTTTTCATGCAGAACAACGTATGCAGTCTAAACAAGGCCACTCCTGTCCACTTTGACGGACCCTCTAGTTATGGTGCACGTATAAAAGCAATGGTATAGGCAAAACGCAGTGTGTACAGACAGTGTAGTACAGCTTCTCTACGACGCAACATGCGGCTTCTTTCAATCTCGCTAGAAGACTGACTGATTTAGCTGCATACGCGCTCGCTACAGTACACCGTCCAGGATCCTCTGCTCGCTTGTCTCAACTGCATGCAGAGTATTGCAGAACCACCAACACTTACGTAGGCATAGATGACCCGAACAGTTGCACTTCTGGTGCGTCGGATTGATGGCCTTGCAGCGGCAGTGCTCGATGCTGTGTCGACACTTCGGCAGATCGTCGTGGATTGCAGATTCTTTACATCAGACAGACGGAGTCAAAGTTCGACATGAGGATCAACGAGACATACGTGTACGCTTGCCCGAAAGCGGCTTTTTCTTTAAGGGTACCTCCTTTGGTGCCGTCGATGTCAAGGCACACATCTCCGCAGTGCGTCGCACAGCACTTGCGTTCGCCCTCGCAGTCGTCGTCAACGCTGCACGCTGTGCCGCAGTTCACTTGGAGAGTGTCTGTGATGACTGGACAATGACCCAGCTTCTCTCTGGCAGCTGAAAGGGAAATATTGAAATTCATATTCTTCACAACACCTACTATAGACCACCATGCACCCCAAAGTTCCACCCTCTGCCAGCACATGAATGACGTGCCTTGCGCGTTTCACGCCTACCGTAGCAGTTCTTCTTATCCAGCGCCAGTTTCTTGCCCGATGGACAAGTGCACTCGACACCAACGCCGTCACTCTTCTGGATACAATCGTCGCTGCATCCGCCCTTGTCGTCGTTGCACGAAAGGAGCACAACGTCGGCTTCTAAAAGTTTGAAGCTAACTACCGCTCCACCGTCACTCGGTACCGTAACCGCGCACCATGATTGCGAACACAGATCGGTCGTGTTTTGATCCAGTCCTTTTCGCGACAGAAGAGGAACTTCGCTTCGTCCAAGAAGTGGTAGCCGGGCTCGCACTGGTAGGTCACCGCGACGTACGGCTTGAGGCTCGGATCGCGAAGTCTCACCCACGATGGTCGAACGACGTACTGAACGCCACGGTACCTGCGATATACAGCAGTTGCTTGGCTGTAGGAGATTTCACACTGCAGCTCACTGTGCATGTGGGATCATCGGTGGAATCTTGGCTTTCGCTCTTGCTTTCCCTCGAGCTGGCATGATGCAGGACGAGTCAAGCACCGCGGTGTCCGGATAGCAGATCTGGCGACCGGACAACTTCGAGATAACGCACTTGCCCTCGAGCTCTTGCGGTATCAGGAAAGTGGCTGCGAACATGTTCGACAAGCAACTTGTATAATAGTTTAAAGAACTGAATCCGTGTGACATACTTTTTCGTTGCCGATTTCGCGCATGGTCGTGCTCTTCGAGTGGCGGAAAATCGTTTGGAAGCTGCCTCACGACTCGTGCATGATCGTGCTCTGCGTTTGGTGAATAACTGCTCTGTTGGCGAAGCTGCCTCAAACGGAGCTTTCCGTTGCGCGAGATGGCCGAACCATCGGCGAGAATCTTTGGTGAGAGCGGCAGTAAAGCTAAAGGAAATATTGCAGACGATCGTTTTACAGAGAGCGGCTGTTCGAGGTTCAAGTTTAGAAACGGGGCGACGGAAGTTTTTCGATCATCTTTACTTGATGTGACGTCATTTGAGCACGTTCCCTAACTGTTTTTTGCTGTAGAAGCTTTCAGTCAGACACTCGTATTTTACAAGCATGGCACATCTTGTTGTCCTTTATCTTACCTGAGCTAACGGCAACGAAGAAGACGAGGCGCCGGAGGCAAGAAGACGTCATTACATTTGTGGCTTCATACGTGTATAGTCGTCCAACGTGATGTCCGAAAAATAGCTAATAAATCTGGCGTAGAGAAAGCGCTTTGTCAGCAGCGTCTGCGTATGACAGCGATAAACTTTTTTGCAAAGTCGGCTAAAATAGTATAGCTTTCACAGCTTTCTCCCCTCGCATGAATGATGATAAGCACTGCGGACAGTTGCGTTAGCTGCAGTGACGGCAGGAAGTGCTGCAAATGAGTCGACGCGTATGCATTACCGTCTTTGCGGGTGTTCGTCAACTTAAGTTGACGTTTCGATGTGTCAAGCTTCCAAAAATCTCTTTATCAAATAATAGATACCGTAAATAGCTTTTACGAGCGTCTCATATGTGCTGCGTATTTTAAAGCAAGCGGGTGGGTGTGGAAGTTGCATAACCTAAAACATCTACAGTAGGTACGTTTGGAGCGCTTTGGAACAGCCATCGTAATTCGTAACTATGCCAGATCGGACTTTGACCAGCCGTATTTTTTGTTGGCAATGCGGGATCCCCGCAGCAGAAAAAACTTTTTTAATCACCCAAACGACTTTTAGCTTCATCCTTTAGCTTAGCTTTATAGCTGAAGCTTAGGGAAACCATAGGCTTTGATCTATGCTTAATCGCAGTATTCAGCTATGACTTAAGCTGAACTTTAACCTGAATTTTGTCTTTTGGGTAATCAAAAAAGTAACGCTGATTCCGAGCAGCTTTGTCGTACAAAAATAGGACAAACGCAGTACTCCTGTGCTAACATTGGCTGAAACTAGGTCGGGCACAAGGTGACCTACCAGCTCTGCCTTGTAAGCAGCAAGCAGCACCGTACTTTTGAACGAAGTGCACAAAGTGAAATAAAAAAGCAAAAAATGGGCGCTAAAAATGCCAGATAGGCAATGCAGGAAGTGTCTGCAGCATGAACAAGTCCGACACCCAGACGAACGGACGAAGTGTTTTGAAATTGTCAAGCTTCCAACAATCCGCTTATCACTGAAACGTAAAAAGTCTTTAGATGAGAAAGACCGACGGTATAGAGCGGACTGATTGCGGACGTGCAAGCTAACTAGACAGTTTCGTCTGATGATATGCAGTAGTAAGTGGGAGCCGTATCAAACTGACTGCTTGGTGTAAGCTACGACGCGGAGGCGTCGCGTGCTACATGACAGAGGGTGTCGAGAAGGAAGCAAACGACCGAGCAACTGCTAATCAATCAACCGTTGTTTGACTTTCATATGGTAGACGTGTATGTCGAAGACAGTGCTGATAGAAGTTGAACGGGCGGTCTCATAGGCACATTTTACACAGTAGCTGCTTTCAAACATTTCGTGGAAACAAAAAATGCGAAGACAGCAAAAAAAGAGGAAGCTGCTTTTTGTGCTCGCAAGTCATCTGGTGTCTGACCGACTTATTATGCCTATCTATCATCCATGCGGCCCTTTTGTCGTGAGCGACGAAGCTTACAGTGAAAAACGTCAGATCACAGGCGATTGTAAGCTCACTGAACGATGGATTGAGTCACGAGTCATGAGTGCTCGAAGTCACAAGGTAACGTGCGGGTCTTGAGAAAAAACCTGCACACAGTAATAAGTGATTGATTAGCTTCTTCTGGTGAGGAGTGCCTCGGGTTGAGAAGCTTCACGAATGACGATGCTCAATTCCAGATGGGGCGACGACAGAGCTAACGAAAGACGAGCAGAGAACATTAATAGCTGCTCGACATATGCGATAGTCGCGTGGTTCGGCAACAAACTTCAATAAACTCTATGTAATGATAAGCAGATGTTTGATCTGCAAGCAAAGCTGTTGTAAAAACAAAGCAATTAAAACAAAGCACACATGTAGAATCAAGTGGAACAATCCGACGAGATGAACGGTATGTTCAGAGATTCTTCGTTGCTCAAAGGGGCTTTCTTGTCTCCTTTGAACGGCGCCGAAGAAATCTGCCAAAGTACTGAAGCGGCACTCAAACGTCGCCGCGAGCAATGTTTACAAAATTCGCAGACTTTCACACGTGCAAACACTTTGCTGTGCTGACTTGTTCCCTATCCTTTTCGCCCCAACCCGAATGACATAATAAAAAAGTTGTTGCGCAGTGAAGACTCAAATTTGAATGTCTCAGAGCCTCAAGCAAATTAGCCTCAAAGTGTGCCTTAGCAATAACCAGCTCCATAAACGCCCTCTTGCAATAACTGCACGTGAAAGCAATTTTCCCTTCCTTCCACCAGTATCCCCTCGCACACGATGGGAGGCAAGTAGACTTTTCGAATTTATGACAATATCAGTGAGTAATTGGGGGCATACTCGAGGTCGAGGTACCTATGCACAACCCGAAAGTTAGAACCCGCCGGCCCGCATCTATTATGCAACCCCAACCACCATGTCACTACAACGCAACTATTGCGTAAGCGGAGATGCTCGAACCTTGTGTTCACTGGTCAAAGTTTTAAGCCTTGTACACGTACGATGCATTACACAAGCAAACAAATGTATAATTATAATGGAACCACCCGATTTTGATTCAGCCGAAAGTTAAGCACACACTGCTTGCCGCAGATGTCTCGACTGACATCTCTAAAGTCTGCTTCACATTAGGGGAAAAGGCTGCAACTTGGCCCCCTTGATTTTCGCGACCGATATATTGTGCTACAGACGACGGATAAAAATAACAAAAACATCCACGTGTAAACCTACTTGAAGGCATTTTCCTACCGTACCCTCTATCGTACATAATCAAACACGTCCATCGACGTTGATTCAACTGTGATCTTTAATTGCAAAGCATCGCTAGTCGCAGGCATAGACGTGCACATCGACGAGAAACAAATAAAAAATGGAGCATATACAAAAATAACTAGAGTCCGGAAAAGTCGGCAGAAGTCGTATGAAGGCTATCGATAGCAATGGGAGAGTAAAAACTTTCAACAATGAAACATTACGTAACGCCTAGCCACGCGCCTTCCGTTTCCATGCAGATTACGGAATACAGTAAAAACAAAGCGATTCCTGCCGACATTTTCCGGACCCTTTAGTATGTACTGTACAGTGTAGAAGCAGCCAAGCACGCTAGAACAACCCATCCAACTATTGAAGTTAAGGAGTTGTGAAATTAAAACAAAGTTAATCTAATGTACGAAAAGCAACGACCAAGTCACCCCAGTCGACATGTACACGCACAGAATGGCCACTATATAGAGGAAAGTAGACCGCATAGCTAGCTCAGATAAAGATTGTGAACCGAACACTCAGCACATTGGGAGTAGCAATAATGGTGAGAAGATAAAATCTCCTTCACACATACGTACAGTTGTTACATCGCCCCGCGATTGAGCATAGCATTCGGACGCAATGAGAAGCAAAACAAGCTAGCCAAATCGCGAGGCAAGCAAGGAAGCAATCTGGAGGTTCAAATACCGTGAGATAGAAAGAGCTGCCCCACCACAGTATATACACGCATCCCATATATAGACATACATAGATACAGACAGCGTACACATACATAGATCTAGCCAATATAGAGTAGAAAGTCCGACAAAGGCAAAGAAATTCTTCAAGCACATCAATGTCCTGTTTCTATAGCGCAGAAGCCGGCGCAACACAATCGACCACCTTTGCATTCTCCTTCAGCCCAACCCCACATCGTTTGAGAAACTCCACACACCCTTCATTGGTCTCAAACCCGAGTTCCTTGCACAAGTAGGCAGTCAACAACGTCGGTCGATACCTAAAAGTCCAAACACCCACTAAATAATACAGAGCAGACACAAAGAGCACAGCACTTACGCCTTGAGCATAGTCTTAAGCGCCAGTTTGCGTTGCCTCTCGACAAACATATCGACAATGTATCCCGTCATCTTCGGCATAGTTGATCGATAGAGTAAGAAGAAGCGATGATAATTATCGAGTGCCCACGCCGACGAGAGTTTGAGTGCAAACGAGACACACTCGTCGCGTTTCGCTTCGTCGTCAAGCGAGTGCATTAACGGTACGATATCTAAGTCACAATAACAGTGCAGTGTACAGTACAGTACACGGTTACAATACTGGCAACAATCAAGAGACCAGACATTCTGTTCAGTCTACCCACCAATAGTGTTGTTCATAAGAACATAATAGAGAAGACGGTAAGCAAGGAACTCATGCTCGTTCGTACGGCTGCCCGGCAGCTCACGATAGAGCACTTTCAGCTGAGCCTGACATTGATTGAACTCTTCCCGATCGGCCTGTGTATCAAACACATCGTCTATGCTTTACATTTACTATTTTTGCCGACAGCTGACAACCCTTAAGTTCGCATAAAAACATCTATGCAAAGTTGGAAAAATTCGACTTTCAAATCGCTCTACAAACTGCGCCAAGTTGCTGCTCAAGATGAAAACATTTCAGATCAATGTTTCACAGATGTTCTTGATGTGTTCTAGACTACAACGCAGTGTTCGACCAGTGTTATTTTGTAACTCTTCGGTCAAGAATGTTTTCGTTCCAAATAGTCCAAAACAAGGTTGCTGATGAAAAAATGTTCGACCCCAGGTGTACATACACGTCGAAAAAGTTCATCGTCTCAAAATGGTCCAAAAACACCTTTTTATCATCAAACATGTTTTTGACTATTTGTAGCGAAATTTTTTCAACGAAAGTATTCAAAATGTTCCAAAAAGAACACCAGTGGAACACTCGCGTTCTAGCCTAGAGCAAGCTAAGAACATCTGTACAACATTGATTTGAAATGTCCTCATCTAGCGCAACAACTTGACGCAGTTTGCAGAGCGATTAGAAAAAGAATTTTCAGCTCTGCACAGAGATGTTTTTTGGCAACTTTAGCGTTGCACCGCCAATATCGTAAACATTTTCTCATAAGTAATGTCGACAGCCCTCAAACGCCTTGACTTACCTTCTCAAGTGCGATTCTTGCATGCGTTTCGTAAACATCAACAGTAAACTGATTGCGTATGCCTTGTATCTGAAAGTAGCACTAGCGTGTAGAATAAACCACGAAAGCAAGCGCAGCTACATGCTTCCGTTCCCGCATCCAAACCGCGAAACCAACGTACAGTACACAAACAAACGAACATAAAACCTCTGGCAACATGCAAGAACAACCGGCTCAGTCAGACCACTAAAGACTCGCTCACCGTCAAATCTTGCCGAATACTTTTGAGCTGATCGCAGATATAATGATAATCATGTCGACCTAACTTGAACTTGTCCTTGACCATTTTGAGCGACTTCTCGAGTACGTCCACTGGTC
Source organism: Prismatolaimus dolichurus (assembly GCA_034691745.1). Classification (NCBI taxonomy): domain Eukaryota; kingdom Metazoa; phylum Nematoda; class Enoplea; order Triplonchida; family Prismatolaimidae; genus Prismatolaimus; species Prismatolaimus dolichurus. The sequence goes on from JAQGBB010000052.1 coordinate 21,817, forward strand.
GAACCTGGCTAGCATCCGGCGCCTGCACAGCACAAAAAGAATAGTACTGCACGTAGAACACGCTGACAACCACACGTAAATGTTGTCGAAAAAACATTCAAGTTTTCGCAAGGATTGACTCGATCGATTTGGGTGTGGTGTCAAACCAGTAACTACCCCAATTGGATTGGGTGGGACCCACCAATAACAAGGAAGAAGTAACAGGACGGAAAAGCCGTCCATAAATCGGGCACTCGACATGAACTGTCTCCATCTAACGACTAATGACCTCCCCGATGATCCAACTGAATATAAAGTAAATTTACAGCAGAATCGGAGCTCAGACTTACAGTGGTCAAGCGCAAGTACGACTTCTCGACGTCTTCGCACGTGCCAACAATGTGCACACAGTCGACATTGCCATCAGTGCTCACCGCGAAGCTGTTCTCGTCCTAAATATACCACAACCAAAACTGCTTGCTTCTACACACATACAGTACATTGCAACAGACTACTGTCTTAAAGTAACACAAAAGCTAAGCGCATCATTCAACGATCTGCTCTCCTACTTAGTCTCATTTGCAACACCACTCAATACACATTGCGTTTTCATTCTATCTTCTACCATAACAGTGATTTGGTAAAAAATAAACTACAACATGCATGAGCAGACAACCACAAACAGCTGTTAAAATTCCAGTTCCAACTCTGAGTTTCCACGCATCCACTGCCACTACAGATTTAATTTAGGGGAAAAACCCTAAACCCAATCAATTTCGATGGAAGCAAGCCAAAGCAACGTACACTGCACAAATAAAACAAAGCTCCGCTCATCGATACGCTACACAGATGAACACACACGAACAATCATCGCGCATATCCGGATTCACTAAACAAAATCGCTGCTCACCATCCATCAAAAGGATCACAGTATCCCAATTATCCCAGCTCACTCTCACTCTGCACTACGTCGATGACTAACTGCAAATCGAGAGAACGAGCAAACTTCCTGTGAACATACAACGTACGCCTTCACCGAACGCCAGTTCGACGAGTTAATTAGACCTGCAGTTTCGAAACTCCTGCCGCTTCTGCCTCGAGGAACACGTGCACAGGAAGTGCCTGGCGAGCCATCTCGGTAGGTACAATATGTGGACTAATAAGCGGCGAAGTCGATCGAAAAGTGATATAAACAAGATATTTGTAACATCACCTCATTTCCTTCAATTTCTGCTCAAGACATGCGGAAAAACGCGTAAACAATGTAGTTGCAAGTGATCCAATTCGAAGAAGACGCAAGCTCAACACATATGAATGGCAAGGCGGGTCAATTCATTGTGAACAACGTCCGTTGTTCCACATTTCGCAACTCATTTACCCTCGCTTGGCACCGTCACGAAGATCGCGATGTTCGGCTCGCGATAAATAAAAAGACTTGATTGCGATTGGGAAAGTGCGAGTCAAAAACGATGGAAAACCGCCTACACCGCCTTTACGCGAGCGTCCAAATTGCGGTCGATAAAAAAGTGGCCATCCAAGGCGCAAGCCCGAAGAGCACACAATTGAAATTGAGTCAAAAGAAGATGCGAATGTGAAAACTTCTCTGACTTTTTTCTCTATCATCCATGTTCTATCAGAAAAAGCAAACCCTTTTGTACGTCAACTTGTAAAGTGCATAAGCCCAGCCCGTCGACGATGTATTACAGTGAATATTTTCACGATGACACCAGCAAAAAATATGCTGCAAAATACATAATTGCTAACATCCGCTAAATCTAGTCTCGCCCGAGGGTGCTCTATGGGAAACTCGACAACTCTTCTCAAAAATTCCAAAAACTCGACGTTATCGCTTCCGCACAGTCACGCGGCGTGCGGCGCCGGAAGCGAACAGTTAAGGTACGGATCTGTCGACTGATGAGTTCAAGCCGTGCGTCCATTTGTGAAAGTCTCCTAACATCACATCTAACGTGATTGACCGATATCGGGTCGGTCGAGCGGTTGATTTACTCAATGATTGCGCAATTGATTCCACCTTGGCCCTCGTCGGCACCGTCTTTGTCCCTGACTCGTCCTTCCGGAGGACGGGCCGACACGAAGGAAATTCTGTTTGCCCGCTATCCGCATACGTACAGTAGGTACAAGGAGGGAAATATAATTTTTAAAAAGACGTTGCGCACTGAATTGTTTGCTTACTTTTCAACGATCGCACACGGCACGTGAACAATTGGCCGTCCTTGGATGATGAGAAATGATCTGCTCAATTACTCTCAGATGCCGGCGCTGCCTTCTACAGTAACTAAACTCCGGCGGAACCGTCGGCCTGCCGTCTGCGCTTTCTTTGTTGTTGCCTTGGTGAATCGGTTCGCAAAATAGTTTGAACGAGGAGAAGTTTTAAAGCAAACACTCATCAACACTAAGACTTTTCTCTATTCCCATTCTGTATTATTCAATCTCTGTACAAAACCATTGTGTAAGCTCGTCGAGCACTGACCACTGTTGGGCCAAGCTCCATTCCCAGTCTAGACCGGTGGTCTTGCTGAATTTCTCTCGAATGACACGCCTGCGGCGGCTCTCACCGCCAATCTACACCGAAATCGATCGACTGCCAACACACCGCAGGGCGTGTGGGAAAGTTACGTTTTTCACTCCCAGCCATTGCGTAACAAACGCAGCTGCGCGTTTGCCCAAAAAGTGGACTATTCTCGGATTAATCAATTAAAATTAAGTCCAATCCAGTCAAATGTGTTCATTTGTTCGAAGACAACACCCGTCTCCGCCTATTCGCCACGATGGGAAGCAGCTTGCACGCACAAAGAGTTCGAGTCGGGTCACTTCTCAGCGAATAAATAACGTCAAAAGTAACGCCGAACACAAATGCTGAAAAGCTGGCGACACGAAAGTTTTTTTTCTCATGCTAATGAACGAACAAGTGCCCGCTCAACCCGCGTACTGACGGGCACAGACAGTTTTCCCGGTTCGAACGCCTGTCAACAACTAAACTTGCAGGCTAACTTGCGACAACGGAAAGATCACTTGACACTGATTGGCTCCTAACTGTGCCTCAAAAGTGATCGAACGAACGACAGTAATAACAGGAAATGCCTCTTGCTCCAGAAACTGCCAACTCCGTGCATTATGTAACTGCCCTTCGTGTCAACTCCGAGAGCGAGAGTCATGGTCAAGCGCACTCGGAAGAGACGGTCGGCAACACTGTTCATGTGAATTGAAAGCCCGAGTAGCGAGTCCGCCTGAACAGTCGCTAATTCATGCGTTTTGCTGTCGTCCGATCGGCCATTATAAAATTAGTTTCAATTTTCGCGCGCGAAAATCCTTTGTTGCATCTGAACATTGCAAAATTCTACCGTCCACACCACGTTCGCGTGTCGGCCATGCGTCAGTCAAAACAAGCAAACAATGCTTCTGTAATTGATGAGCTCCTGGTGCGAACGCGCGCCACATATTTTCGGCAAATAAAAAAACCCAAAGTGTTGACAATTTGCAAACGCAACACGACAGCGAAAGTTCGAAACGCAATGAAAGTTTTCATCACGCTGCTGCACGTGTACGATGTGACGACACGCTTGAACTACTCGATTTTCGACAAACCAGCGGTCAAAACGCTCTAATCGGTTTATCTCTATTGCCGACACACTTCGAGGCCACTTTCGATTCCAAATTGAACTGCACCCGACTGTTTACGTCATTCACTCTTTTCAGGCTAAAGAGATGAACTTCACGCCAGCTGAAGCGAGAAAACGCTCAACAGCGTCCGTCTCAAGACTTCACTGCCTGCTACTTTTCCTCCTAGTCCCCGTAATGACAAACGCTCAGCTCGCCGGCGGCACTCTCCGACGTTCCTCAGTCTCACGCTCTCCCACACTGCCTCACTGCACGGAAATCGACGCAACAACAGCGGAGATCAGTCGAAGAAACCTCGACACTGCACTCACAGAGCTTCTAGTCGAAACTGCCGTCAATACTCGGCTCAACCTCGAGCAGACAGCGTGCGTACTCGTAAGTGTGAAAGACGAGTCCGTCGAGAACACAAGCCATGGAGCAGGCACCGTCGAGAGGGGCCGCTCGCTTCTCTACACATTCAAGTACGTCGCGTACGAGCAGCAGTACCCGGTGAAAATGCGGTACGAGTTCGCCATCCCGAAAGTCGATTCCAGCTGTCAGTGCGACTGCCCAGGGGGTGACGTGGTCTGCAACCCTCGCTACAAGTACCAGAACTGCAGTAGAGGCAACCTCTGCGTGACGACACACCACGCACATCAGAGCGCCAAAGGATGTCCGCAAAGCGATGCAGCGAGTGAATCCGAGCTCTGTTGCGAAGTCTACTTCCGGCCGATGGGTGGGCGGCGCTTTCACGCACTTTACCTCGGTCAGGCGAGTGCCTACATTCGCATACACGTGAGCGCATACTTGCTCAAGGACGATCACGCAAAGAAGCTGCTCGCAAGCTCGAGAACAACGCCGGCACCGTCATCGCCGACCACTTCCACAACAACGCCAACAACAACAACGTCACACAGCAGCAACAACAGCTCGTCAACCGTGGACTCAAGAACTCGCAACTTAACCCGCGTCCAAAAACGAGCAGCAGCTGAAAGCACTATGGAAACGAAGGAAGCAGTAAAAGAGAGCATCGCCGAAGCCGAAAGCGCAGTGGAGATAATCCGGGAAGACGAGTTCGTCCTCGAAGTTCACGGCCAGCAACAGCAGAACATTCGGGCGGGGGGCACATCGCTAGAGAAAGAGGGATTCCGTCTCTCCGTACAGATGTCGGAGTCCGGGAACCAATACAATCTCGCCACCGAAGCAATGCACTACTTCGCGCCAATCTACGCAAGCGAGCAAGGCAACGAGCCAGTCCCGCTCTTCTCGGGGATCCCATTGAACGAATTCCAAGAATGGGACGTCGGTAAACTCGGTTGGTTTCGTAGTTTACCGGGTGGAAAGTTCTTCATAAAGAACGCCAATTTGAAATTCCGCCTCGTACATCACGCACAAGTGGACGACTGTAAAGAGCAAACCTATCTCGACCAATACGACGCCGAGTTCTACAACATCGACCCCGACCGTCTACTCGACCAATACGCAAAGAACGTCGACACCACGATGCACCCATGGATCCGAAACGTTGTCTACCTGCCGGGCAGTGACACAGACCAAGATCGTCAAGTAACCGTCGAATGCTCAATGGCCGGTTCAATCGAACTAAACGTCAACCTTCGCGATCGACCCCAAATCTCGTTCGGTTTCCACGAATCAAGCATGGCCGACTTCGACGGAATCATCCGTCTCGACAAATTCTCCAACCGCTACCTCAACATCACTTTCAGCAAAGCCAAAGGCACACTAATCGGCGCCGTCTATCGCGGTGCCAACAAATTCGTGCTCGACACCGTCCTCAGTACCTACCTGCCCAGCACCAGCGACCCTCAATGGCAAGTCCTACACCTGCCCGCAACAGTAAACGGTACACGCTGGGTCTGTTTCTATCCCTCGACAAAGCCCGAACTCGAAAAGTGTCACCAATTACTCTACAACAGTGAACCCCTCTCCTGGTTCATCATTCCACAGCCCCAATGGAGTGCCAACAAAGGCGACTGCGTGGGCTGCAACGAGTTCTCATCGAAAGACTTCGTCAAGTACCTCAACCCCCTCGAATGGTTCAAGGGTATCGGGAGCTGGTCGGAAGCACTCGCCGTCGGAGTCGAGGTCTTATTCTACGCTGTCATCATCATCGTTGCGATCGCTTTCTGTCGCAAATGTGTCTGTCCACTTCTCAAATGGTCATGCAGTGGGGACACACAAAGTTGCTTCGACACCGGTCGGCAACGTCGTTACTCAAACTCGCAGACATCGTCATCGCGTTCGACCTCTCTCGAGAACTGTACGAACAAGCGCGTTGTTCAAGGTGTAACTTAGCCATCAAATGACAACAAGAAAAACCCGCTTGCCACTTGTTGCTTTATTTATTCGTGCAGCTTTTTAGCTTCGTTCATTTGCTTTCTTAGTGCCTGTCAGATCTGCCTTGCAAAGTTCGTTGAGGAAAGAATACTAAATGACTTCACGGTGCTAACTCGGTTCATCTCAAAACTTTAACACCATGACACACTTGACTCAAAGACCCGAGGTGATAAAAAATCGATCGATCGGGAAAAGGTCCTACACAAACTAAACAGCCTGCAATATACAATACATAAAGATGCGCTCACTGCTCAAACTCATATTACACGAGCAAAAAAGCGAAGAATGAGAAGCAAGACGCCTTACGAACTCGGTAAATGAAAACGAAAACCCAGACTCAAAGTAGGAATACACGCGTGCCAAACTGAAGTCTATAACTTACATTCCGATCGTCTTCGGCCGCTTGAAAGCGCCCTCTTTGCAACTGTCTCGACCGATTCGTCCCCACATTAGCGAAACGTTGAGCCCGTTGGACAAGCTTCTCCTGCGTCACATTCAATTTCATCTTCTTACCTGACCTAAAAATAAGCGCGAACCCAAATAAATATTAGACCAAAACGGAAAAAACTTTTATCATAAATTTCCCCCGAGTAATAACCCGCACAGAACCCAACTCACTTAAGAATCGCTTGCTTCTTGTTCGCAGTCTGCAACTGTTGATTCCTAATCTTTTTCCTCGCAGCCTTCGTGAGAAACCCAGTTTTAGTATTTCCCTTCATCGCCGTGTCGTTGTCCTCATCCGTCGAAGACCGCCTGCGATCGTCGCCACTAGCTGTAAACTTAGACCTAACAGCTGAATAAATCCGTCGTTGGCGATCATCCACTTCGTCACTAGAGCCAACGCGTCTAAACTTTTTATGTACTGGAACGTCTTCAGTGGGTGACGACGGCGAAGTTGGTGATGGTGACTCACTAGGGAAAAAAGAGAATAGGGTAATTTTCGGGAGAATACGTTAACATACCGTGATGAAAAGACATTTCGACCACTTCCGCGTGCGACGCCGCGGGATACACCTAGACCACGACGGGAGGATGAAGGCAAGAACGGGGATATGCTCAAACCGCGACTTGCTCCTCGGCGAAACTGCATGGGTGAAAACGATGACGTGTGAGCAGGGAGAGATGGAGTGCCGCTGTCGGCGGTAAATGAGGGTTCCCTGCAAACAATTAAATACAGGGTAGGCTGCAGAAACACAGATACGGTCCACACACACACATACACACAAACAGACAGACACACAGACACCCACACACACACACCGCCAGACACACACGGACAGACAGACACACACAGGCACAGACAGACAGACAGACACACACACACACACACACACACGAGACGTATGTATAATAGACATACAAAGGCAGGGGTTCCTCGGCCCAGTTTGTCGTGAAGATGCGATCGACATCAGATTCGAAGAGAGGCGTGAGCTTCAACTTAAGACGACGCTCGACAATATCCTTCTCGGAGTTGGACCGACATTGGAGATAGGCACGATCTATGTACTCTCTGAAAAGAAAAACGATGCATGCAAACATTCTCGAAAATCATATACAAATAACACACACAAAAAACTATCATGCGTTTACGAGTGCTAGTACGTACTTCAACGCGGGTGGCCACTTGTTTGGGGAAAGAGCCTGTTGCTGCTGATGGGCGTTTGCAGGCTGCCTAAAATACCAAAACAAGTTAACGAAAAAAACCCAAAACATTTTAACGAAAGACATAACGTTCCAAGCATGAGGGCAAAGTTCAAGGAGCAAAAAAAAGAGAAAAATTGCCCCTTGAAAAACCTTTAAAATTCCATAGTTAATTTTTCGGTAAAATTTTCACAAATTTTATCATTTCATGTGAAATTTTCGACCCCTTCTAGAGTGAAAAATTGTGAGATGTGTCCCCATGTCTTCCGCTCACAATTGCGGAAAAATGTGTACACACCTTGGCAGAGTCTGTGATAAACTGCCAGACTCATTGCCGGCGTAAGAGCTGTTAGAGAGAGTCGCAGAGTCTGTGTTTGACGAGGAGACGCTGAGGACCGGAGAACTTTGCGACGCACGTAGTGAGCTTGAGCTTACCTGGGCCTGACTGGCCAGGGTTGGAATAACGACCTGTACAGAATCTTTCTCTTTACTTCGTTCAATCATGAACTCAAGAAACACGTCCGAAACACTTACACCGGGGGGAGGTAAACGCACAGGTGGCGGAGGACGAGTGCCATTAAACATTCCCTGCTGATAAGCGGAAACATTCTGTGGCTGCGATGAGAAGTGAAATCGCTGCGGCTGCTTTGTGCCAGTGGAGCTCTGCTGTTGACCCGCAGTGCCTCCGAGTAAGGTGGGTCTCGGCGGGTATCTCGGGAATGCACCCGACGCGAGGGTCCCGGCACTGGGCTAAAATAGCGATGGGAATATACATAGAAACAACACAAACACCCGCAAGTATGCGAAACTCACCGACGGTCTGATCGCAGACGGCCAACCTTGGCGGAGAGGATTCATCTGCGCGTACCCGTAAGGGGCACCACCGAGCATCCACGGCGCATAAGGCGTCATTCTTTGCTGTTGCTGCATGCTGCTTCCAGCACCGTAATAACCAGTCGAGTAAAATGGTGCAGGAGCACTCGTGACAGCTTTCTCATCAGACTTTTGCAAGCTTGCAAGTGCCTTCTGAGCATTTTGCCATGCGCTCACTTGATCGGGTACCGACTCCTCCGTCATCCCAACACTTACGTTTTGTACAGGTCAAAAACGGAAAGTAAAATGTTAATTTATCTCGTGATCTTTCGATTAGAGTCGGGCTTAGGTTTGTTACAAGAATCTCGAAAACTGTACTGTAAGTTGCAGAATCTACT
>JAQGBB010000053.1:0-30580 GCA_034691745.1 Prismatolaimus dolichurus
TACCACGTGAGCGAGTGCTATCATTTAACCTCGTCCGAAAGTAATACCCTAATTCAAAACTGATTTTAGTGCGACCTGCAACCCGTTTGCACCCTCGGAGTGCACACAAACGCGCAAATCTACGTCGACACCCGATTCTCGACTTTGCTTGCTCTCCGCGAAAAGGACACAAACAGCACAGTTTGCGAGTACGTACTGTACGCTAGTTCTTTTGAGGAGCTCCAGTGTTCGCTTTACAATTTAGCTTCCCTGCGACTCACTTTGGCGAGTTTGGCGAATATGCGCTAAACATAACGCAGAATGGCACCGGCGTATACTGCGCGTTGTCGACGATGAAAGAGCCAATCAATAGTTTTCTGCGTAGGTCGAGCCCGTTGGGAAATTTATTGATTTTTTGTCAAATTATCGATTTTTAGCGATTCTCTACGCGTTCTTATTTTACGCCGGAATCGCGATTCTATACTACGGTGGCATGCGAGCTTATCGGTATAATGCTTGGCGTTTTTTACTCCAAAATTCGTAATTACTTGACGTCTTCTGGATTTGTAGGGCCATCTGCGCTCGACTCTATCCGGAACCCGTTGAAACAAGTGCGATAGTCGACGAAGAGGTGCTTGCAAAATTCGACTGCGTTACAACGCCGCTTTAAGTCTACTTTATAACTAATTTCCGTTTTTCTAGTCTCCCGCGTCGTCCCCACGTTCGTCGCCTCCCGTCAAAGCTCGCTTGCGGTCGCTGGACACTTTTCGCGGGTAAGCGTCACGTGACTCAGCATTATTTTGGTCACTTGTTCCGGCTAGCCAATGAGAAACAAGCTTCGATTTTACGGATAGCCAATGAGAAACAAGCTTCGATTCTGATTGGCCAGATGGCCATTCATGAGCTTTGGGCACGTGACCTTCATTACACATGAATATTGAGTTGAATTCTGTATTCAACTGTGATCACGTGACTTCTCGAATTGCAGTTGCCCGAAAGTTTCAGATTTCCTCTTCTTGTAGACTGAGCATCGTGATAATGATCTTTGTGAACTATGGCGGCGGTGACTACTGGTTCTTCAGCCACTCGGCGTGGAACGGTCTCACCGTTGCCGATCTTGTTTTTGCTTGGTGCGTTCCATTTTATTTAAAAAGTGTTTCACTTTATTCTGTTGAACGCGCCGTCGCGAGCTGCGTCAGCGAGGAGATTTTGTATCCACTCGTGGTCACGTGACCTCGGGTTTTCATCATGTGTGCTTTCATAGGTTCATGTTCATCATGGGCACGTCAATGGCGCTATCGTTCAAGGGTCTGTTTGCGAAGAAGGTGCCAAAGCGCGCCATTTTTGCCCGAATTTTACAACGCAGCTTGACGCTCTACGCGCTCGGTCTTTTTCTCAACTCGGACGGAAGTATGTTGAATCGTGTAGAATTAAAAATATTTTTAATTAATTCAAAGTTAAAAAATATTTTTAATTAATTTGAAATTCAAAAATATTTTTAATTAATTCAAGATTTAAAATATTTTTAATTAATTTGAAATTTAAAAATATCTTTAATATAATTTTTATTCTGTAGTTTATCGTTTTTTGCTTTGTTTTTTTTTCATAAATTTTTTAAATAGATACGAATGTTTATTTTCTTCGCGTTCCCGGCGTGCTGCAGAAGTTCTCAATCGGCTACTTCCTCGTTGGCTCTTTCTGCTGCTTCGCGTCAATGCCGGAGGTGCGCAGGACCTTTTTCAAGCAACTTTTTTTTAACTTTTTTCTACCTATAAAATCAATAATCATAATTTTGAGAATTATTTTCATTTTGAAAATTTTTACAGTTTGTGGTCCTCCGGCCGTTTATTCTACAGTTTTTAAAATATTTTTTACAAAAATTGTTTGACAAAAATAAACTTTAAATAAAAATTTATGAATAGTTTGTTTTTTGTTTTTTATATACATGCCCTAAAATTCTGCATCCACTGTGCCTATTTTTTATTTCTTTTGGTTTATAGTTAGCTGCAAGAGCACATCCGGTCCTTCGCGATCTGGCCATCTTCGTCGTCCAATGGCCGTTGACCCTGCTTCTCGTCGTCGTTCAACTGGCGTTGACGTTCGCGTTGCCGGTTCCTGGATGCCCGACGTAGGCCAAAATTGAGGGCTTTTAGGCTGAGCGATATTCCAAGTGGGCTTTTTAAGGGGCTATACGGGACCAGGAGGCATTGGTGACTATGGCCGCTTTCCAAATTGTACTGGCGGCGCCGCTGCCTATATTGATCGAACGGTCCTCAATTTGCTTCCGACGCAGCACATGTATCAGTCGCCGACGTGCGGGGTAAGCGTAGCTTTAAGCGTCAATCTTTTTTTAGTGTTTTTCAATATGAACCAATTTTTGCATTTTTTCTGTTTGTTATCAATTTGTGTTTTCTCTGATTTTTGCATTTTTTCTAGTTTTTGATTTAAATTTTTTAGTTTATTTTTAATTTTTGATTTTTTAATTGTAGTTTTATTTTTTGATTTTTTGTTTTGTCTGATTTTTGATTTTTTTAGTTTTATTTATTTTTGAGTTGTTTATTTTAATTTTGAATTTGTTTATTTTTGACTTTTATATTTGTAGTTTTATTTTTATGTTTCTTGTGATTTTTTATTTTTTTCTAGTTTTTTATTTATTTTTGTAGTTTTATGTTTTTTTGATTTTTTTGTCATTTTTTCGCAGATTTTTTAGTTTGAAACTTCACAGTGTATGTACCAATTTCTTGTATTTCGAACCAAAATATAACTAGCTTTTTATTCAGGGTCTTTACGACTGCGTTGCTTTCGACCCAGAGGGTATTCTCGGTCAGATTGGTTCTATCCTGCTTGTGCAGTTAGGCTTACAGGTAGAAGTGCTATACCTTAGCGAAATCTATGTCCTAGAAGACGGTAATTTTTTCAGGCTGGTCAAATTGTTGTTTCATACGGCGAAACGAAGTCGCGTCTGATTCGCTGGCTCACTTGGGGCGGAGTTACGGTAATGACGAGAATAGTCTCACGTGACCTGGTCACTTGACTTGTTTCATTCGTTGTGCCTCTAGGGCATCATCGCGGCGATATTGTGCGAAGGCTCGCAGAATGGCGGATGGATTCCGGTCAACAAGAACTTATGGTAAGACCAGGAGACCGGACCGGTCTGGTCTCTTTCCAGAATAGACGTGGGGGTCAATTCGGCCAAAGTGGGCAGTGTAACACTCGTTCGATTCGTCATAGCATGAGCGTGCTGATTCTGTTTGAATTTTGAAGATCGGTTGACTGTGGAGTGAAAAAGGGCCATTTCTTTGTTCACTTTATCGATTTTTTGTCTGTACGATGGCGTTGTTGTGCAGGTCTTTGTCTTACGTTCTAACAATGGCGTCGACGTCGTACATTCTCCTCGCGGTCTTGTACATCGTCGTCGACGTGAAACGTTGGTGGAGTGGCGCACCTCTTTGTCAAGCAGGTAGCTAGAAATTATTGAGTGCCGCAAGACGAAATTATCGGCGTTTGGATTACGGTAGGCATGAACTCGATTGCGCTCTACATGGGCCACGAACTGTTCCACGGATTTATGCCCATTAGTTTCGAGCCCGTCGCTGAGACGCATCTTGCGCATCTCGCGATGGATCTATGGGGCACCTCGTTCTGGGTGCTTGTCGCTCTCTATCTCAACTACAAGGAGCTGTACTACAGTGTCTGAGCACAGGTGGTGGGAAAAATCGATAGACATTTTTTATGTTTTTCCTTTGATTTAATCTAGTTATTATCGATTCGCGTACAAGTGGGCATTGAACTGGAGTTTTATAGAAATTACCTATTGTCACTCTGAGAGGGTTCTGATTTTTCTGTTTACTAAGTATGTCGCCTGGTTGACGTCTTTTTGGATCTGCTATTAGCTTTTTATATCGTCTTCAAGTAGCTCACTTTCGACTGTGATTCAGCTGTTATTTGCTCAGTGTTGAAATGCGTTTTTGTTTCACGTTCTCTGTGTCGTCGATCGATAATTCAAGCTGCGTTTTTATCGATTTTTCATATTTTTTCGGCTTGAGAGCGAGTTATTATTTTGGCTACACGTGTATGGGGTGACGGTTGGATCCTCGGGGGTGGGGAGGGAAAAGTGCATGTTTAACTAAAGTAGAATAAAGTGGGCTCCGCAGCGCGCAATACGTGTATTTTGATCTTTGATTGATTATGCTATAAAATTCATTAACGTGCTGTATGTATCGTGGGCAGGTTCACTGTCTTGTTATGACGGTTATACCTTGAATATAATTTATAAGGTAACCTACCACAGTAATTTCCTTCTATTAGCTGAATTTCGGTGCTTGAACTTTGTGTGGCTGCCCTCACTACCGCTTTTGCGGAGATGTTCGCTAGTGATAGCTTTAATGCGACAGCGTTTCCGTGCCCACTTCTTTTTTACCATTTTTTCCTGCATATAACGCCTCTATTTTTGCCTAGAACTTTCGCTGTGCAAATGCAGGACGATTCGGGCGGTTTTTACGGCCATGACATCGAGGACGTACAACCGCCGCAACGCCGTCGTCGGCGCCACCCGGACTCGCGCTTTGACATGTACGAAGCGTTGCCGATCACCGGATCGGCGGGAGCCGATGATGATGAGCCGCCCCCGCCGAGGATCATCTTGAGCCCCGGCTCAACCACGCTGCAGGGACGACGTGTGCCCATCAAGGACTATAAGCATCGCCCATGGGTACGTGCCAGTCACGTCGTCTCTACACGTGATGGGATTGGGCCGCTGAGAAAAATGATTATCGATTTTTTTAGCGATAGCGCAGTTACCGGTGTAGTGGAAATTGATCTTTTATTTCAACAAGTTTTTGTTTCGATATTTTTATTTTATTTTAGTAGTTTTCTTTTTATCTAGGTATTTTTTAAGTTTTTTTTGCATATTTTTAAATATTTTTGGTCAGGAAAATATTTTTATTTGTTTTTATTTTATATTTTTATGTATAAAATTTAAATTTTTTAAACATTAAAAAATTTTATTTCAATATTTTTGGCCAGAAAAAATTATCAAAATGTTTTTAATCTTAGCACATTTTTTAAAGTTTTTTAGTTTTTTAACTTGACCCTCTTTCAGATTGCATTCGACGAGCAGCTGCCCTTTCATCGCGACTTGGGCGTGCGCCCAAAGGAGCGGCGCCCGCGAAATAGGCGCAAGTCGCCCCCGCGCGTCGTCTTCCCACCACTGCCAATCATTCAGGGTCGCCCGCTTGCCCTCTCCGCTCGTCCGTCCGTCATGACCAGTTCGGCGCCCTCCTGCTCGTCATCGATTAGCGATTTCTTCCCCGTTCGACGTCACGTGACCACCGCCGCTTGTCACGTGACGCCACGCCGTCCTCAGAAGGACGATGAGGACGAATGCACTATTGTCGGCGAGGTCGAGATCGTTCCGTCCACGTACGCTGAGGAAAGTCGCCAGAGGCCATTTTTAAGCTTTTCGGACTTGACGATTAAAAGTGAGGCCGAGGATGATGGGGTGGAGATCTTGGCGCCGGATACGCCCCCCGCTGAGCAGGGACTGACGAACGCGCAGCGTAGGAAGCGGGCGCGAGGAGCTAAAGTATAAGTTAGCTAACTCGGTCGGATGCAGTTCTTTGTCTTCTGTTGGTAAGCTGCCAAGCATATGACTTTTGCGATTATCGATTTTTCTGGTGCACAACAAGGACGTGGTTTTATCGATTGTTTAGGACGAGATTGTAGCTAATGGTGTCAGTCGGAGCTTGTTCGAATGCATCTTGTTGTAAGCTACGTCGTTTATCGGTTGTATTATTGGACATGTGTGATTGTCGAGTTTTTTCGGTGTATACAGTATCCCGAGCGTGTGCTGTTATAGATTTTTCTGACTTCGCTTAAAGCTATGGAAGTATTACGCGATGATATTGAGTGTGTATAGTACGATGAATGGCGCCCGGTCGTGCTGAGAGGGAAGAATGGGCTCTGAGAACTTCTTTCGCTTGTGCGTGGCTTCTCGAAGCTGGATCAGCCCTGTCAGTCAAAAAGCTATGTATACAATTTTTTACTTTTGTTCTAAATTCGAAATCCGAAATTTTGATTGGTCTGGAGTTTCTCACGTGACCGGGTGAATCAATTAGCGGGATCGGTGGCGGCCAATGGGAGTAGACTTGTGATCTAATACCAGCGGTCAGCAGGCTCAGGTTGAAAAGAGGCAAGAAGTATGACAGTCGGGTTTTTCGTTCCATAAATTTCGGCGTGCCTTTTCTGGAAGAAGGGATTTTCGGTGAATTTTCTTAAATTTGTTTGAGGTCGCAGCGCACTGTCGCATCCCTTCTCGAGAGTATACCCAGTGTCCGCCGTCCGCTGGTACATTTTCGTTGTATGCAATACTAAGCACTTTCCGTCCATGTCAGGCGCTATTTTTTAGGCAGCTGCTTTTCAATTTTTTGTCCATCGGCGAATCTCGACGATCGCTTGTCACGGTTGCGATTGCCCTTTTTTGCTTTTTTCTCCTTTCTTTTCCCGAGCCGCCATGAATTTTACTGTCTTACCTCTACTTTTGCTAACTTAAAACGAAAATTTTCGGCTCGCTTCGCTCGCCAGTATTACCACAATGAAACGTATTGCTGACATCTGTGCCCGAGGAAACGTGTTGGTATACTTTGGTTCGTCTTTCTTCTTTCCACTTGAGCAGAAGCATTAAAAAACCTGCTTTTATTATCCTTTTTCCACCTTTTTTACCTTTTTTATCCTTTCTTTCTTAAATGGAAAAGCAATCGCAACCATGCTTCTGCTACATGAGTGAACCGCTTCTGGGCGTCTGAAATACTGCGTGCATAGTGTTGACACTGGGATCCAAATTCGGCGTATTTTTTCTGGTGATGACTTGGCACAAAAATAATGAGGTGTGGTGTTATCCTGCCGCCCCTGGGGTATTTGTCCACTTCTCATCTGTATTCGAGTCTAACTTTGAGTGCATTCGATGGGTTCACTTTACGTGTGTTCTACATGCTTCTGCTGCGCAGTAGCGCTTAGGTGGATTTTACCAGCTTGACGATAAGGTTTTTTCGATGTTTGTGATGCTGCTGGAAATCTCGGTTAGCTGGCTGACTTTCACGTGTTAGCCTGTTAGCGTCGTAGATTGAGAGCGTGCATTCGTGCGCGTGGTGGGCGATTCCAGTAACTCTGTGCTGGTTTTATAGCTAATGTGCATGTTGTCAATTGTGCGAATTTTGGTGATTGTACATATTGTTGTGCTCGAACAATGCTTTGTTTTTTAGGCCCAAGACTTATGGGCCACTTTGTATGACGTGCGTGCTGTTTTTCTTCGAGGTAAATTTGCTGTGCACTGTACTCCTTTATTGCATTTTCTGGAACTTGCGTGAGAAAGATAGCTTAGTGTCCGTGCGTGCTACAACTTTACTTTTCCTCAACTGAGTTTCAAAATTCCTTTTCTGCTAGATTCTCCTTAGTCTGCAGGTTTGCCTTTTCGCAGCCGTTCCGCTGTACGGTGCTCCTAGCGGTCTCTGTATTAGAGGAGTGGACGCTTGGACTTGGAAAAATTCGAACGAGAAACGCTTGCGTTGCAAGACGAATGTTCTTTATCGCTGTTCTTTTTTGTTCGATTGATTTTTTGGCCTCGCCGATTTACTTGTTTGCGTGGGGTTCGAATCAGTAGCTAGGGTTTACGAGTAGGTGCAGTTCGCTGAACGCCCGCCCCGTTGAATGGAAACTTTTTCGGTGCGTTCATGGATGTTCACTCATCGCCGTAGCGCAGGCATGTTTAGTGCGGTTTGTGAACAGATACCTACTATAGAAGATCTCTGAGTACTAGCAACTCACGTGACTAGCAACGGATAAGAAGACGTCGACAATACGTCCTTACTCTTTCGCACACAGTCATGAGCGAGTGAACGAACGTGCGTAACTGCTGCTATCTGTTATTAAAAGCATGTCAGCATTCTCGTAGGTAAAATTACTATGGCACTGTCGAGTTGGCTAAATTCTCGAGGTTCTTGAGGAACTCCAGTCGACTCGAGTCCACTGCCTGTCGTGCCAGCGCTACATGTGGCCATGCTTGCTGCAGTGCCATAGTTCGTCTCTTTCGCCGATTTGTGTGTGCCTTCGTCCGATACAGAAGACGAAGATGTTTTCAAGATGCGCCGCGGTGAGCAGCGTTGAAATCAAGTGATCGCGAAAGTTGTGAAAGTTTTCGACGATTTCGCTTATGTATCAGTTTTAATCACTGCACGATGCGATGCCATCTAACAGCCGATCCGCATAATGTGTACCAGTCAGCCATCAAAGCATTCGTCAAAGACGGATGGTGATAAATTCAGCGATGCGATGAGCAAACAGCTATTTTTTGTCGATCAGAGCAACGTCGAGTTTTATTAGTCATTAGAACATCGTGTGTGCTTTAGTTTCTACGCACACCGTCAACAGCTGAACTTTCATCAAATGCAAATGGCCAACGCCAGCTCCACGTTTCCATGTATTCTTGCTAGGTAGTAACTACGCCAGAAAATTTCCACAGTGCACACGACGAATGACACAATGCCTCCTGCGGCAAGCAGTGACAGCGGAAGCACAACATCTGCCAGCGTTCTGGCTAGCCGACCGTCATCGTACGTTTTAGCCTTGTGGGATATTTTGCGGCTTTGTTGTCATCTTTCAAGCTCCACGCTGAACACGCCGTGCGATGCGGCGTAGCTAAGGGCACTCCTCAACATCAAATTTTTTCCCGAGTGGGAAATCGAGGAGAATATGCTCGCAAATTCACGAATTTCGACGATTTCTAGCTTATCGAAATTGCCGCGACAATTGTCTGCTAGGTAGGTGTTGTAGCTGAGGAACCCGTATCGCAAGTTGGTACTGCCAGCGGCGACACTACATGCCCGCCTGCCGTTGTCTGTCTCGACCCTCAGCGGGTAGATATCAACCAGTCGACGCATTCTCGTGATCGTCTCGTCTTGCGATGAGTTAACGAGCTCGAACAAGCTCGTCCTCATTGACGTGACAACAAACCGGTTTCGACCTGCGGCCACGCCGTCAAAAAAATCAGGCAGTCCGCGCGGAGCATCGTTGACCTTGAAAAGCAGCGTCGTCGCCGTAAACGTCACCGTGTACAAAGCGGTCAATAGCGATGGGAATATCTCGAGATAATCCGTCCTTGGTCGCGTACATCTTCTCGCCTTTTCCAGCATACGGCGGGTGAAGCGAATCAAAAACACTGCGTAAATAACAGCAAACGAGCAAAGCCACGTGCCTTTATCAAACGGTTGGATGAATGCGCTGAGGTAGTCGGCGCGAGTCTTCTTCGCGTGCTTCCGAACGGCCAACGCGACGGTGTCGAAGAGCGTCGGAAAGGTGAAATTTAGAACCAGCCATCGCTCGAATGTCATCTTCGTTGGATAGCCGAACACGTCGAGATCGCCTCGTTCGAACGGCGCTATGAGGTTCGCACCTAAATCGACTGCACCGCACACGGTCACCTTCTTGGAGACGACGGTGCTCGACATGCCCGAGGCGACCGCTTCAACGTAACGCTCAACGAGCCTGGGTAGTTCGTTGTCAGTCTCGTTACAGACGCGTATCGTGATAAGCTGCGGGTGGCTTGTGTTTTGCTCCATTCGCGAAAGTATCTAGAAATAACAGCAAAACGTGAAGTGCAACTGCAACTGAACCATTGTTTAAAAACGTAATGCAAAGTTGTTTCGTTTGCTTATCGTTAACCGCTTTAGCCTATCGACATACTCTTTTGTGAGGCGTGCTGTCTGTAACGGCTCAAGTTTCGCCTGAAAATGTTTTTTGCACAGCCAGTTCCATTTTCAGAGCAATGTTTTTACATTCACTCACGCACGTCAGTGTGCCTTATGCGATGGGGCCGTCCGTCCGTGACTCGGTTTGCGCTCACAAGAAGCAAGCTAGTGGGCCCTAATTTTTACTGGAGGTACAGTTGGGTCAAAAGCTTGAACAGTTTCGTAAATGAGCGCAGTGCGCCTAATAGTCCGTGAGTAGAACCATGCACAAGGTCCGCTGCCATGTAAAAATAAAGTTTTTTCGGCATTACTCGAGAATGGCTCGACCGATTTGCTTGAAATTTGGTATTTGTGTTCGCGGCGCAGCGTCCATTAAAATGTGTGGTCATCGAGGTTTTTGTCGTAAGTGGCAAAAATTTGAAAACTTATTTTGGCTATAACTCTTGAACGGCTCGACCGATCGGCTCGGAATTTGCTGTGCACGTTCCTGGCGCATTGCCCGTTAAAATTTTATGTCATCGGTGGTATTGGCTTAAGTAGATTTCGCCATAAGCGGCGAAAGGTTATGAGTAGTTTGGCCCGTAACTCGAGTCTCCCTGAACTGATTTGCTTAAAATTTGGTGTGATTGTTCCTGGAAGTACGTAAATTAGAATGCGCTGTCATCTATGGTTTTCAGGTCCACTGGCAGGATCAACATCGGTGGGCTTTGAAGATCTGTACATCCGACTTGTTCAACACCTCGCATGGGCCAAAAATCAAAAATTTTAACTTTTTTAAATCTACATATTTTTCTAGCTCTGACCGCGAACTTTCAAGATTTCGTATGCAGAGACGCCAAGTAGGCGCCTAATCGTCGAAAAAGCTGGTATTTTTAAGTTTTTGAGGGACAAAAGTTGTTATTTCAAATTATGAGACATCTCTATATTTCCAAATTTGCTCCAACTTTCCAGAAGAATACGATACATTTTCTACAACAAAGATCCAAATCGTTATTTACGCACATTGCATCACTAAATTGCGGATTGCGCACAAGGGCGTTCGCGCAGTGGCTCGATTTTTTTCTCATTTTTTCACCGGCGCGTATCATACGCAGTCTGTGAGAAAAGGGTGGATAAGCGGTCACTCTGTCCTGAACTCCGCACGGCCAGTGTGTGTGTGTGGGGAGGGGGGTGTTCCACTGTAACTACGGCAGCAGTTAATGGATCCGGCTGAAACTTGAACCATAACACCGGCTGCTTACCAGTTTGGTCCCACAGAAAGATGGGGCCAGTGGACGTGTGTCCGAACCAGACGAGGTGTTAACACAGGGTTCGCGGCAGTGGGTATCGCCGATTTGGCTAGAAAATTTATCAGTAAAACTTGACTATGTTCTAAGAGTTTCAGCGTCAAAAACCGATTTTGAAAGTTTTTCGTTCTTGCATTGCCCTGGCCTTAAAGTTGACCCACCTCCGACATTTCTTGTCAAAAAAGTGACTATTACTAAAATCGACGCCACTAGGGCTAGTGTAGTCGGATTTTGTTCATCTTGGTGCTTGGATGCACAATTAAACGCTGCATCGAGAACTGGTAAACGTTTGTCAGTGCGATGTTTAGTGCCTAAACTGCAGCTTTGAAACCGTCGTTGATTCATGAATGAAATTTGTTGGTTTTTTGAAATTATCTCGAAAACCTGAAGAGGTCACCCGGGTTTAATTTTCAGCGATTTTAGCCCCATATATGCCCTAAACTACCATGCAGGTGGCATTACTGACAGTTACCGGTAATTTAAGAAATTCACGTTGAAGCTTGCACAACTCGTTAAAACATATTCGCAAATCATTGGATTTTCGTCTACCCGTGTCCTACTAGTATTGAACATAGCCATTTGTAGAAAAGCTGGGACGCTCGTTACTGATTGCTGGCAGTAGAAAATAGCCGCCTCCGTCTCGAAGTTCGCTGGAAATGCTACTCGATAAAAAAGCAAAAAAAATCTATTTTTAGTTTTTATTTTATTGTTTGGGAATTCGACTTGTTTGGGAACTTTCATTTTGTTGTGGAAATTTTTTCTCAATTAAAAAAAATATTTTTTATGGTGACCCGATAAACCTCGCGTTGTACTCACCACTTCTGTCAAAACTGTAAAACATGATAGTAATCCCACTATAAGTTGGAAGGGAATTCCGACATGTGTTAGCCGCACTGCACAAAGCATTTTTAAACTTTTCGTATCTAAACATGTACGTCTAGCTTTTCAGGCATACAAGCTAAGGATCTCTGCATAAACAAGAGGTAAGAATTTATAAATACATAATTCCGTCGCTTTGTTGATAGGTTTTGGCTCCGCCGACTGCGGATGGCGCTGCCAAAATTTTCAACGTTACTAGACGCTTTCGTCGGTTGATGCAGTAGTGCACAAGCTTAAGGCAGATGAATGTGGGAACATGTGCAAGAGCTATGAGAGAACCGCCGAACCAAAGACCTAAGAAGTTTTACATTTGGTCTCGCGAATAGCAGAGTACACTCCAACATCATCGCTCACCGAGAATTCCGCCGAAACTTGCGAGAAATGTGGAAAAGTCCATCAGCAGCTTCTCGGTCATCACTGGATAGACAAATCGTGCCTGGACGAGAGATGCAGTAATGCCAGTTCCAGCATGTACGCTGTTCTGCAGGATCAGCTTATAGTCGTAACTCGTCGTCACGCAAGGTGGCTTCGCACAAACTTGGTTGAAGCACACGCTCAAGATGCTCGGTGGTACCGAAGAGCCGTTAACCTGGTTTTGCTGTTCATCAGAATACATTTGCGTGCAGAACGGTCTTTGGACATTAGTGCCGAGAAAAAGTGATGCGGCAGCAAGTGGGATGCAACTGTACGACGAGCTATAATTGTTCAGCAGACACTTAAGGGCACACTGAACCTGGCTTTCCGCCGGGCATGGCGAGCCGCTCTGGTTCAACGCCTGAAAACGCGAAGCAATCTCGACACCGATCGTGCTCTGTGTGTCGAGCCCGAACGCGACGAGGCTGTCCCTGCTCTGGAAGTCGAGGAGGGCCTCGCCACCTCGAATATCGATGTTCACCGAGGCCACCATAGTGGAGAATGCTGCAATTGCGGACGGGCCCCAGTCCGCCGGAGGGCTCCACGAGCGTCGAAGATGGACAGGCCCTATCGAAATGTAGTCGCTCGCAAGCGCAAACAGAGTCGACACATTCTGATTTGTTAGACTGAAACAGATGTCGTCGTAGCTGTTGACGTTGGCGAGCGTGGGACCAAACCACGTAATCGACGAATTTCCGCAAATGTCACCGTAGATGGTGTTGGCTAGGGTGTTGTAAGAATAGGCGTAATTAGGATCATCGGTCAGCTGATTGCAAACGTAGCGAGCCGTCCGATCCATTAACGTTGAGACAGAAAACCGAGTTTTGTTGAAAAACTGGCTCGCTAGCGCGACCGCTCTCGTCGTCTTCGGCGAAAGGGTGTTTGGATACCTAGAATGCAAATTCGAATTTAATAGTTAGGCTTGACCTTGATCAAGTCAGCTTTCAACAGACAAAGGTTATGCGCAAAGGCGGCCCCTGCTTTCACACGGCGCCGGCCCTATTTGTGGTACACTTGCTCTTGGCATGTTAGGCCCACAGAGCCCATCTTCAAATCTGATTGCAGTGAGCTGCGTACTTATAGAAAACTGACGTTTAGCTTAATTTTTTACGCTGTCGGTTCAGCAGACAGTGGGACATGCATGCAAACACGGTCAATGCATCAGCTGCTAGTCGAAAGTCCATCAGTGAGCTTCAAAATAGCGAAATAGTGAGATATGACATATTATGTAAAAAGGTCTAGTTTCCCTGTTCCCTGGCCCCGAGCTAACCCTCGAAATTAACTTGCCATGGATTTACCATTGGAGAATAGCCATTAAGCCGATGTCGTAGTCGACAATGCTTGCGAGATACAAATACGTTGTCTTCATGAGCAGATCCCAGTCCGTATCATTCAGTGGAAGCTGCGAAAGATCAAACGCTCCACCAGACTGCGACATTTGACTAGCGAGTCGCTGCAGCGTCAGGTTGAAATTTGTTTCCTCAAAACTCGAATTGACAACCAGATCGACCTCCGATCGAATTATATCAAAACAGATCACTGCGCTATTCAGGTTTAGCGCCTGGTCCCTTTGCATTGCAATAGAAACGATGGTGTCTCCTCTCTGATAGGACGTGATTAGAGTGACCGCATCGTTAACGGCCATCGCGAAGCCAGCGACGAGGACAACGATCCATACAACGCCGTCCGCTAGACTTGCACGGTTTGCGATGTAGCTGCATCCGTGGATGGGCGAAATTTCAGCGAATTTTTGCGCTGCTGAACGCGCATCCTCCATTTCTCGATTGCTATGCCAAGCTTGAAACAAATGGCCTTGCACAGTGATGTATCGATTTTTTGCTGATTTCCAAACAAAAGGTTTGCATGCATTGCATTATTATGAAAGAACAATTTTCTCGCAAACGATGGAGCAATAGACGATTCAAATGTAAACAATGATGAGAAAATTGTATCCAGCCAATTGTCTAATGAATTCTTTGTGATTAGCCGTGTATTTTTTGTGCAACAGTTGCTTATTGAATTTTTGCGAAGGAAACAAACATTTCTGTTTGCGCGTATAAACCAGCACTGGTTAGCGATTCAGTTGGGGTTTTTCGTGCTATAAGCGCGAAACCAACCGGCCAACGTATTCTTTGCAACTTTTCAACCAATCAATGGATCATTTTTGGCCGCGCACATTTATGCAGTATAATGCACGCAGTCTACCACAGGTTTCACATGTTGAAAGAGTTTCCACTTATAAGTGCATTATACTGCGTGTATTATTGTGCGCTCGTCATTGTCCAACGCCTATGCAAATCCACACTCACTAGCAGGCGATGTTTCCTATTCTGGCGTCATTCAACTCCGCGTTAAACTGACATATCCCTGACTGTTAGCAGTTTAGCTGAATAATCACGTCAATCGTGATGTTAAGGATGACCTCGATTTGGTTTGTGTCTGTTGCGCAGGTTTTGTGGTCGTATACTACCAATGAAAATTTAACTATCGCGGATGCCATCGAACAGCCGCATAGATTCTCGAACGCGATTCTAAAAGCGCGCCAAGACGCGGTGGTTACTCTGGCTTGCTATTTTTCGCCCACCGCCCACGTAAAAAGGAAGCAATTATTGGGGCGTACTGGCACGTCGACATCGGCCAATTAATCGACTTAGAGTAGTGTGAACAAGTTAGATATGCCGCTCCGCAGGTCCACTAATGTGTCAGGTTTCTTAGGCTTACTGAGGCTCAGCGTGCCTTATACGACGGCCCGTATGTATGTCCGTCCGTCTGTCTGTGTGTAAGCGCAATAACTTTCGAAAGAAAAGGGAAAGCGGACTGTATTTTTTTAAATTTCGGCAATTAAAATCTATTATTCAGGTTTGAAGATGGGCCCTGGGAGCTAATACTACTCTAGCATTCCGCTCCATAAGGTAGACGCCCATGCAAAATAATGTGTCTGGCGCAATATTCCTGAACGCCTCGACGGATTTGACTAAAATTTGGTGTGCGCATTCCATAGATGGTGTGCTTCAAAATTTTCTTGGCATCGATGATTTTTATCGTAAGCGGCGTCAGGGCCACCTGTATATTACGCCACTGAGCCTCGAGGATCGGTACATCTGACTTGTTTTGCACGTGGCGACTTTAGCAACGTGTATACTCGGAAGCGGTGGATTCAATGTATCACACCAGTAACGGCAAATAAATAAACTTTGAGATTTAATTTTTAGGTCCACTACGTAACATGTAGTAAAGCCTTATGCGATGACCTTCTTGCGCCGTTGGTGTACCCAAACTAGAGAGTGCAAGAAGAAACGAACCGAGCTGAAATTTTCACGGCAGATGCAGTTGAGCAAGGGCTGGTCTTATTTCAAAGATAAACCAATTTGGTTCAGTGTTACAGAACATGGAACATCTGGGACATCCTGTCACATGCAAATCGCCGTCGGTGTACCCTAGGTAAAGTGCAAAAAAAAACGGATGAAGCTGGAATTTACGCAGCAGATACAGCTTGCCAAACTCTGGTCTGAGTTTGAAGACAAGCAAATTTGGTTGAATGTTTTAGAAAATGGAACACATGGAACATTCGTTCACTTGCAAATTATTGTCGGCGTACTATAGCTGTGTCTTTCAAAGTCAGTAGAATCACCGGAACAAAAATTAATTTTACTTGACCAGTGAGTAGTGACTGGTTCTCACATCAAGTTCTGCGCAGACAAAGCTCTACTAGTAGACGCTCACAATGAAGCTGCAAAGTGTTACGTAGTAGGCTTGCGAAGCGGCACGCCCGACTTGTTAGATAAGCATGACAGTTTTTTGGCCCACTGACTACGCCAGTAAGCCGTATACAATAGGCCGCATCCGTCCGTTCGTTTGCCCGTGACTGGGTTTGCGCTCGCAAGAAGCAACCTAGCGGGCCCAACATTTTAATGTAGTGACCTGGGACCAAGGGCTCGAATGAGTTCCTAAATGAGCTGAGTGTGCCTTATACTCCAAGAACTGGGTCATCCATTAGGTCAATTACCACGTAAATATGTAGTGTTTTGCACATAACTGAAGATGGGTTTGACCGATTTGTTTTGTTTGAAATTTGCTGTGAATGTTCCGTGCATAGTGTTGTTAAAAATTCGATGTCATTAGTCGTTTTTAGGTTCACTGGCAAACTCAGCGTCAATGGTCCTCGCGATAGGTACATCCGACTTGTTTACTGTCGACAGAATGTACCAATAGAATCAACAGGTAGCCGAATGAACAATGTGTTCTAACCGAAGAAATCTCGAAAAGCATTTGAGTGCGAACCTCTGTCAGCGCGCGCCCTTCAGAAAGTATTCTGTGGTGTGTTATCTCGTATTGCATTCTGTCAGACAAGTGAGCAAAAGGAGCGAAAAAAGGTTGCTTAATGTTTATTCGTAAACTATCCCTCAATCCCCCACTCGTTCTCCAATCCCGCACCCGTGCTTCACAATCCCCTGCCAATCTCTTCAAAAACGTGGTTTAGCATCAGAGTACTAATTAATGTGAGTATTAGTAGATTATTTCCATTTATCATTTATTTTCCTTCTCCCTGTATCCCCATTATCCCGTAGCCAACAAAGTTAGCGGACGGTGCGAGCAACTTGCCAATAGTATGTACCAGCTTGCCAACGCTGTGGGTTCGAAGGCGAAGCCCCCGAACAAACATCTGCTTTCATTTTTTTTTGTTTTCGACAAGAGAGCGAGGAAAACCGTAGTCTGGCGACAAATCGTGGCCTGTTTTTCTCTCTTGGTTCAAAAACTTGTGCTTGTGCTTTTTGTCAAACGGCAGGATACCTTTTCGGCTTTGCCGACTGTTGTGTACTAGCTTTCACTGCTTTGCTTTTTCATGTTTGTTTAGTTTTGTAAAAAAGCGCCTGGTCTTTTTTACCTCGTATTTACCGATTTACGCTTTTCTGCCGGTAAATTTGAGCCTTCGAATTGACACTTGCAAAACAATCTAAAGTTGCGCGTCAGTTAAACAGTTCGAAACGGACACGGGACCACTTGGTTTTGAAGACAAGCATACCAGGAAGCTAGTAAACAAGCGGTGTTCGTCCGAGTAGCCATTTGAGACGCGGACCTTTTAAAAAATCCGAGCCTGCTTCTGTGGTGGAGCTACCCCTTATTGACACAAGAAATCGTACACTCACTCGAATTGGAAAGCAGCGTGTGACATTTTGCGGATAACTGTTTATTACTACAAAGTTCATTTCAATCTATTTGACTAGGTAGTATGTGTAGGAACGCAATGCAGTTGACATGTCTCTTTGCTTTTCTCTTACACGTCATCGAGTAATAGTTCCATTGTGCTTGGATGCTGCAAAATCGACAAATCGCGCAAGCGCTGTTCGCGCAGCTGCTGCGAGGTGTACACGTTGATAGACGTAGTAATGTGGAGCAGTGCGACGCATAATCGATGGAAGTAAAAAGCGCGTTACTTTCAACGTTGGTTAGTCCTCGTGGCTTCTTGTGATTTACAGAAAATTGTTTGACAAACAAATAAGCAAATTGTTTGCAGCCACGTAAACATATAACGCCCATAGCGTCTGACAACTCCAACGGACCTCTCAAGTTTCTGGACGTGCCAGAGCACAAAATTTCGACTAAACGCTCACTTTGATCTGGTACTTGCAGAGTTACCAAAAATTTGAAATGCGCGCTGACAGTTACCCAAATATTCTGGACTTTGCTAACTCCACTGGAATACCCCACCTTTTGAGCTAACGGCAAATGCAAATGTCTTCCAGTTTGATGTTTAAATTAAGTAACAGCCATTTTTATTGACTTGAAATGCTGGCTATTTGTAACTGTGGCAGCTCAATTCTCGGCAAGTGCAATGTGCGAGAGGCGGTGCTGACGCTAACGATGATAATGTAGCCTAAAAACCTACTTGATTCAGAAAACATTCCCATACGATTGTTCTAAAATTTTGTTCGAAAATATCCATGTTTCTGTCGAGCCGGAGATGAATTATGAATATTGCGGTGAAAATCTATTCGTCGTTTTATAAGCGCCACGAATTTTGCAGACGCTCAATACGTCTCCATTATAACATTCTTTATGGTGCCGGCTAACTTCACACTGGAAGCCCCCCACAAGGGACGGCAAAACGTCAATGTGCGCCACGTCCCGATCGATATTCGTGCTTAATCTTATTTCACCAGACACCGCAGAAAAATGCGTAATAATTTCGAGCAAGCTGGAAAAGTTGTTATTTTTGCAGTCACGCACGACGTTCTAACGAAGCTCACTTTTCGGAATTTCCTTCTCAAGAAATCGACACCACAAAAACAAGCAAAGCCCGAAAGCAAACATGGCGCGGATACACGCTCGACATTTTTCTCGATGAAGTACCCGAGCGTGCCTTGCTGCTGGAGTAAAGTGTGTTTCAATCATAGTAGAAAAGCGCATGCAGATTATGGGAAACGCAGCGTGCTTTTTCAGCTGTTTTTTACTTTGGCTTTGTGTGAGAAGCAAGCAGATCGTAAAATGTCGTTTCAACGTTTCGGCAGCCTTTGCAAGCCCTTTTGCTAAACGTTCGAAATGTTTCTCTAAGCAGAAACGGAAGAAAAAGTCGTTAATATATTTGTAACAATTCCGATGATTCTCAAAAAATCGATAATTTTCATTTTTTTTGCAGAAATTCCAAGTTCAAGACAGCGACGGTTTGAGATAAAACCTAGATGGCAACGAAACTCCTCAAAGATTTGAAGTCGAAAACGAGCGAATTCGGCGAATACCTCGAACGCGTTTGTGGCAGCGAATCGGCTATCGAGTGGCAGAAGGTCGATGAGTTAGCGCCACTCCTCGACGAAGGAGACATTGTCGAGTTCGACCGAGGCGGCAGCTTATACAAACACGTCGCCGTCTATGTTGGCAGTGGCGAAGTCGTTCACCTTGCAGGCGGAATCGCCGATTTTGTTCGAATCGGCGAATCGTTGAGCATAAAAGAGCGAAAATTTGACAGTAATTTTCAAAAAATTTAATTCGTTTAGAAAATTTAAAATTTATTTTTTTTGGTTAGTTGGAAAGGTGGAAATTAAGCGGGAGGCACTGTCAGTGGTTGCTGGCAACAGTCCATGTCGAAAGAGCAACTACAAAGACGACGTCCTTCAGCCTAGCGCACCAGAGTTTATCGTGGCGCGTGCGATGTCGATGCTTGGTCAACGCAAAAAGGGTTACAGTCCCTTCTACGATAACGATAAACATTTCGCCCTTTGGTGCCGTTATGGAATCAAGTAACAAAATTTATGTTTTATAAATGCATATTCGAAACTTTTCTTTAAAAAATAATTAAATTTTAATTAAATTAATTTAAATTTAAAGTAATTAAAGTGATTTAGAGTAAATTAGAGTCTAAATAAATTAATCTAAATTTAATTAAAAATAAAATTATTTTAATTAAAATATTAGTAAAATTAATTGAAAATTAAATTAAAAATTAAAAATTTTAATGTTACGATTCTGTTTGAATTGCGAAACCCTCCGATTTTCAGTTTTTCGACAAATGATTCAAATGAGTCGGTTGCTGATAACACAAATCCATGGAGTAAGGTCGACGCCGTTCTCGACCAGCTTCAGCTCGGCGATCTTGTTGAATTTCGGCGTGCTGTTCGTGGGAAGCGCATTGTCGAACACTGGGCCGTCTTCGTAGGCAAGGAGCAACAAGCTGACGGGACATATCGATATTCGATTGTGCATCGCACGGGGACCGCCGGATCGTTTTTGCAAGCGAAGTTCCATCGCAGCAGTGAGCGACTTAGAATGCTTGAGATAGAGAACATGTTCTGCAAGAACGCACCACCGGAATATTGCAGAGGAAATTTGCGTTATCGAACGAGCTGACCTCGTCGACGTGGCCGGCGAGGACTCGTGTCGTATCCACAACGCGCTCGACAATCTACAGAAGCCATTCGAAGGCGAAGAAATTGTTCGGCGCGCCGAGTCGCAGTTGGGTAAAAGCGAGTACGACGTGCTCAGGATGAACTGCGAACATTTCGCAAACTGGTGCCGCTACGGTGGCGCCTTTAGCATGCAAGCTGAGAAAGTGCTTGGAATTAGTGTGCAATAAGTCAGCCGCTCTCACATCCACTGAAGGCAGTCTGAAGCAGGCAACGGCCGGTTTTGAAACAAGTAGAATCGACGTGACGTTGAAAAGAGCATCCTGCCAAGAAAATAACAAAAAATTTTGTGTTTTGAAACATCATGGAACACTCTGGAACACCCTGAAACACAATGTGTTCCATACAGGTATACCACATGCCCTTCAAGCTCCAGACAAGATGCAATAAAAAAGCGAAAATTTTCGCTTTGGATAGGTTTTCCAAAAAACCGACTCGGTCTTTTCGGTTTTTTGCTTTTTTCTCGTTTTTTTTTGGTTTTTGAAAAAAATTCGCAAAAGGTCATGTTTCCTCGTTTTTTTTTGTTTATCTTAAAAGTGCCTATATCTACGTGAAAGAAAAAATAAAAAACAAACAAAAACCGAAAAATTTAATGTTTAACACAGAGAACTAAAAAACCGAAAAAATAAAACTAAAAAAGTGATTAAAAGTCACTGCAGAATACGTTTCTGGCCAAGAAAAACAGAAAAAAACCGAAAATTTTCCGTTTTACTTGATAAACCCAATATATTCGGTTCGGCTTGCTAAAAAACCGGAAACTGGTTTTTTGTTTGTTTTGGTTAACCAAAAAACCAGCCGTTGCCTGGTCTGAAGTCTGTGCGCATCGTATGTATGCACTCCTCATCTTGCACGATAAATGTGGTTTTTTTATTGCCTTGTTGGAAAACATAGCACTGTAAATAGAAACAAAAATACAACATACAAAATAACATAATAGAAATAAAAGTAACTCGGCGAGGTCAAAAAAGCATTCTGCTTGAAACGCGCACCATTTCATCAGACATGTAGAATTCTGCGTCTGCGAAATCTGGTTCATTGACGCGAAACTTAACTTCGCAGCGCTTTCGACCTATCAAGTGATCAAATGGTGAGAGAAATTCTCAACGGACGTTGCAATTTGCTCCTCTTTACGCTGCCTGCACTTGATGCATTTTTTTCCATCCGCAACTTCTTTCGCAAGGCTCTTGCATCGACCTCATATCTCGCAGATTTCGCTCAGAGCGAGACATTTCGGAGCAAAAGCTTTGTCGCTCATGAACCGTCGAATAACGTCAGTGTGGCGAACAAAGAAGGCTCCTCGCCCGTTCGTCGATTGTGCTTCAAATTCAAAACATTTTGCGAGTGTGAAGCCAAAAAAATATTTTTTCGTTTGTATTTCGTTTCCAGCTGAGTCGAAAAAAATTCCTTTTCCGGCAGGGCCGGAAATTTTACCATCTCCGATCGTAAGGCAAAAGCGCAAAAGTGGACCTGACGTCATTTGTGTTTCGATTTCCGAATCAGCGGACGTTATTCCAAATCGTGGAGTTCCTTGTTTTATTTTTGCCACAGGCATTTCGGCTTTCTCTGCGGCGCGTGCAGCTGAAGTATGAACTCGTTCGTCCTTCAGAATCTGTAAGAATATGCGCTAAATGTAAGCAAAAATCTTTGAAAAGACATCTTTGCTAACTCGGGAAAGTTTTGGGCACGCGGCGCTCGTGACCATTGTGACTGCGTCAAGAATTGAGCTCCAATTCTCAAAAAAAGTAAATTGGCGAAGCCGAAAGGACATCTTGCCAAAAGAACGTGCATTGCAATTTTTTGCCGTGGTGAAAAGTTTAGTAATTTGTAATTTTTTGAGGGGGAAAAAGGGGGGAGAAGCGGGGAAGAGGGGGGGAGGTGGGGGATGGCCGTCTGACCAGCTACATCCTTCTTGTTGCTCACTTCGTTCGCTCGGCAGGATGAAATAAAAGAAAACACTTTGTTTTTTACCGTTTTCAAATTTGGTTTGTTATTTCAAGCCAAAACCACGTACAAAATTTTTCGTTTTGTTTTTGAACTCTTACAAAATTGAGTTTGTAATAAAGAGCCTGTTAACAAAGTAATCGCTAGTTTGTATCAGGCGGGATCTTGATTATCTTCACAATTTCTTCATATAAACTCCATTTATATGTTGGTATTCTTTGCAATTATAAGAGCGCATCTTTTAGATT
Organism: Prismatolaimus dolichurus; assembly: GCA_034691745.1. Lineage (NCBI taxonomy): Eukaryota > Metazoa > Nematoda > Enoplea > Triplonchida > Prismatolaimidae > Prismatolaimus > Prismatolaimus dolichurus. The sequence continues at coordinate 22,386 of JAQGBB010000053.1, forward strand.
TCGACTTTTACGATTTTTCAAAATCAATCTTTTACGCCGAAAATGAGAACCCAAGAAATGCGCATCGCCACGGGTTCGTTTTTAGTTTGTCCTGCTTGGAAAAGAATTAATTCTCTGAAACATATTTTTTCTTCAAACGCAGAGCAAGTTGAAACCTACCCATTTTAGTTACTCTAGAATGCTTCTCTTCATGCGTGCATATCTGACGCACGCAAGAATTCAGCATATATTGTAACCTATGTGGCGCTTGCACACCGACAGCTGTAAATGCGAGTAGCCAAAATGCCTTCGATTGGCTTCAATGCAGTTCCTGTATTTCGATTTTCGAGCTTTCTCTTGCTTCCTTTACACTGCTCGCTAACTGCAAAGACTCCGCTGACAATGCACCTCGTCGAATAGACACTGTGCCGGTTCCCTTTGGGTTTGCACTGACCGTCGCCGCTGAGCGGGCCAGATTTGCGACATACGCGTACTGTATGTGCCACACAACAGACCGCAGTCCTGCCAATCCGAAATAAGCGGCAATTGAGGATCCAGTCTGCTGCTGACATGGAGCTGCCGTTTCAGCAGTATTGTCGACTTCAGACGACGCAGGGAATATGCTCCTGTCAATATTCGTATCGGGCAGGATAAAAGTCGTTGTTTGATTTGACGCACTCACAGTCATATTTTCATCTCGCCGACTCCCAGAAGCGGGCGGTATGTCGAGCTCATGTCCTGTGCTGTTGGCGAGTTCGCTGGCGAAGACGTCACTCTCGGCTCCTGCCCGGAACTGAGCTTGAGGAGCAGTACTAATAGCTGGCGGCATTGGAGAAGCAGCAGTGCATATATAATTTGATATTCGACGGCACAAATGCTGTATTATGAGAAGAAGTAAATGACAGAGAGCAAACATGCTACCACCTAGCCACAAACCTATAAAAGGTGCAAGTGGATCGAAAAGACCGGAAAGCATACTGCTGTGAAAACCGAGCGCGCTGGATGGTGAAAAAATAAAGCAAAATTTGTTTGATTCGAGCGAGATACAAACCCCCGTCTCCGCAGGTGAAGCGAATGCTCCAGTAATGGTGATCTGGAATAGAGGTACGACGCAAAAAAAAAACAAAATTTTTGATAACCACAAAAAATAAAAAATAACAAAACAAAGTTAAACAAGTCGGATGTACCGATCCTCAAGGCCCACTAACGTAAAAACCGGTTTTCAACATCAAATTTGATGTCTCTGAGGTTAATGCAACACCAAAAAATACAAAAAGTATGTTGAAAAAAGGGGTTCAAAGCCACGATATTTGGATTGTTGTTGCGTCCGAACTTTTATTGATGAAAATATAAAGAACACCATGTAAAGAATGCGCACACAAAATTTCAGCCAAATCCGTGCAGGCGTTCAGGAGTTATGTGCAAAACACGTTATTTTTACATCGCAGTGGGCCTACTGGAGCGGCCCATCTGAGTTGTTTTAGACCCCCGAGATTACCTTCGAACCCGAAGCTACAGTTGTCCCAAGACATCTTGAACAAAAATTCCAGAAAGTTATCGTGTCCAGACAGACAGAAATCTGTTGGTTCTTTCGAAAGTTATCGTGTCCACAAACGGACAGGCGGACACACCCACTCGCAGTAGGCAAATAGACTACATCAGTGGGCCTAAAAACGACTAACAGGAGCTTCGTTGAAAGCGAGGCACGTGCTTTTAAGTGCTAACGCTCACTCACTATGCACATTCGCGTCATGTCTGGCAACCCTCACCCCGGTCGATAGGCACTTGATTTTTGATGAGTCATACGACGATCATACATACCGAGTGAGCCTCCAAGAGCAGCGAAAATGGGCTCAAGCTCAGAATAAATTAGAAACTCCACAAAAGAAGACTGAACGTTCTTGTCGCCCATGAGAACGTACGCAGTGTACGCAGCTCCATCAAACTTGACGGGCTCTCCTTGCAGTCTAACAATGTACGCAATGTCGCAGGATTTGCCAAAATGAGAGCAAAGCTGAAGGCATTTATCTCTAATCGCCGACGAGTTACCGAGACGACGAATGCAGCTAAGGGTAGTTTGCGTGAAACCTTTTATTACAGCTTCTAAGGTCCGTGCTGCTCCATAAGAAACCGTGTCGTAGCCACATTGCTCGAGGAAAAAGTCGTTATAGCACCGTTTCTCACACTGGAAATTTGTGTTCCCGAAGTAGCAAGGACTTCTTCGCACACTGATGCTCTTATACGTCTCGTATACGTGAAAGCGATTTACTGCACCTTCTTTCATGCCAAACTCGAGCATGCTATTCGAGACGGCCGAGTCGCGCTCGGGGTGACGTAAAATTAACCCTTCGTCCTCAACGAGGTACCCTCTCGGATTTGCACGAGTGCCGTACGCTTTGCTACATTCACCTTGTTTAGCCACACATGGAGGCCGCAAGAAAGTCAGCATAAAGGACTTGCGAACTTCTTTGGGCAGAGCGAAGCACATTGTCGGTTGCGCCCTGAACGGTAAGTAGGGACCAATCCATCGATAGTTCCTCTCCTTGCACGTTGTCCATTCTCGAACTTTGTCACTCGGTGTAAATCTCAAACCGCTCTCTTTGCATACTTCGACTCCCACACGTGCGACGAAGTTTTGCGTGGTGTTGCCATTATTAATGCAGCCGAGAAACTTTTCGCAACAACGCAATCTTGTAGCGTCGAGCAAGCTTGAAGACGATTTTGTAGGAAAAAACACCTCCTGCTCAATGGTGACTAGTGTGTGGAGACAAGCGTACTTGGCCCTCAACTTTGTCGACTTTGGTAACGCGTGACAGTCATCGATACTTGGAATGTTTATCGCGTGCGGTGAATCTAACACGTCGATGCAGACTGTTGGCTTCTTTAACACCGTCGACACGTCGGCGAATTTTATATTCGTGGCGGTCGCTTCGTTGGCATAGGCATCTAGAATGGTTCCTGTGTCGACGAGTAGCATTCCAGTGCACAGCATAATGAATGTGAGACCTGACAGTTTGAGACTTCCGCTCAGCTCGATAATGGGCTGCAAGAAATGAAAATACATATTGTTCTTTTCCGCCTTCCCTTGCTCGTCGAGGACGCCGTGCTGCTCAGATCGGTGCTCCTGTGTTAGACGCCTCACGCGCAAGAGCTTCCAGGCGACCCATGCGACAACGACGAGCACTGTAGCAACATCAACATAATTTATGTTTCGCTTTCACTAGCACATATAACAGTATACATTGCCAAATGCCAAATCAAAAGATTCATGCTGGTCTATTCTCAATATTTTTGATCGACAATATTGATCGACCAATTTATTGGGCAGACAGACGGACAACTAATACCAAACCCAAAGCGACGTTTCGCCCCTACATTGAGAGGCATCATCAGGCCTGAACAACAGCATAAAGTTAGATGGTCACAAGCACGCTGCACTAGTGACACTAAAATGGACAACATCAGAAAGTGAAACCCCTTTTAAATCTAATTTATGCAGAATCACTGGAAAAATTTTGCATTGCACCATCGCACAGCGTAAGTCGTGTGTGGTGGTGGTTTCTTGTCATAAGTGCATCTCAGGCCCACTGCATAATTTACATCTACTGACAGCCCCATAGGTCACACTTTTGTGAACCGGCTAGCAAATATTTGATGCGAAGCATCCCTTTCACAGTGTAATTTCGAGTGCTTGCAACCTTGGTGACTGCCATACATGATGTTCAAACTCACTTGCAAGTTTGCATTGCTTTTGTCGCGCACAGCTTTTGCGTTTGCGAACGGGCTTTGAAAACCTTCGTACGAATCGTCTTGCATGATACATTTTAGTAGTGGAATAGCTTTATCCCAAATGTTTTTGCAGGTTCACTTAGCGTCACTGGGACCTCTCAATACGTGCTGCAGACGATGCTTTTTCGGCATTGTCGATCCACTCTAGCTGCTAGCTATACGAGCGGCGGACTTTGTGACGTACAGTGATGAATTCTCTGCCTTTTCGCAACTTACCAACGTGCAGAAGCGCTATCGGCGTTGCTCCAATCCAGTTACCTAAAAGCATAAAAACGCGTGCCGCTGACTGCGCTGACAGGAGGAAAAATTCTTGTTGCATTTTGCCTGAAGCGCGCAGCGCGGAATAAAGGGATGGCTAAGTGGTTGAACGGCCATTATTCCCCTTGTCACCTCTATCCTCTCTATTCCTCTTATGCTTCTCGATCCGCTCTCGGACAAAAAGTTAACGGACGTCCAGAGTATAACAGTACAATATGTATATCTCATAGAGAGGTGGTGGAACATCTAGTGTTCCACGGTGTTTCAGAGTGTTCGAGAACATGTTCCAGAAAGCATCCTACCAAAAATACCGATTTTTCTGCAAAATTCCCTTTTAGGCTGTGCAAAAAACGTGCCGCTGCGTGAAAAGTGAAAACCCATGAATTTTTTCAGCAGTCCTTCAATATACAACTGCTGCATGGTCGGTGTAGCGTTTTTAGTTAAATTCGGGCAGGATGCATTTCAGCTATGCTTATCTACTTGCTTTTGTGCTGTTCAGGTAGGATTTTCAACTGAGAAACTTGCCTTTCCAGAAGCAGCTCAAAACAAGGGACGTATCTTTGTCCTGTCGACAACAATCATTAGTTTTTTTATTCCTCGCTTACCCAAAATGCCACCGAAAAGAGACAAAATTGCTGTCACATTCGTTGTCGGTGTCTCTGTGAACGTGTAGTCGAATGAACGACTGAAATGTGTTTCGCGAAAACGCACTCTCGTCAGCCGCTCTTCGTTGTCCGTAAGCCCTTTTACTTGACAATACCGCGGTTTCAAATCGAGCATTTTGTCGTACATTTCGTGTTGACAGTAGCTCTGCGCACAATCCGTGATGCATTGCTTTAGCGTGTCATTGGGAGCTGCTAGCACTCGCAGTGAACAGTTGCTCAGAAAAGCAAAATAGTGCATAACCACTGCATTGCCTTTCTCGTTAGCAACCGATAGTCCAACGCAGTCGACGTCGGGTGGCAATGTCGACATGGACTGTTGCACTTTGCAGCCACATGTTTTTCTCACGTGATCTGCGCTGCACGATATCTCGCACAATCCTTGAGCTTCGTCTTTCTGTTTCGTTCTACAAGGAACTGCGTCGCGTCTCTGGAACGTGTCAGCGATTGGAGATCTTGTCGGGAGGCGAGGCTCGTAGCAATCTGCTGCGTGAGTTATACCCATAAGCGCAGCAGAAAGAACGCCGGTGGCGTATCGCTTGAGAAAAAGCGTGAATCGAAGCTGAGCTCTTAGAGCTCGTTCTTGAACGGTGAACTCAATGCGGCGCACTGGCGTTTGGATTCTGGACATCAGCCTCTTTGGAATAAGAAACCAGAAATGATCTTCAAAGGTGAAGACAATATTTCGCTTCTTACAGATTTGTGATGCGCTTATTGCGAAGTCTTTTAGGCGAATTTTCGGAGAGAGTAGACGACAAAGGAGAACACCAACCGTCTTGTGCATTAAGGGAAAGTTGATTTTATGCCCACGCAAAGAGTCAAATGCAATTTTCGGTGGGCTCTCTTTTTGTCGAAGCATGTCGACGTAAAGTCGTATGAGTGATTGGTCGCCCTTCAAAAATGAGTGACAAATGTACTTAACCAGCTCACCCTCCGCCTCTTCCAGTCTTTGAATGAGTTTCAGCAACAACCAAAAACGCTCGTCAATCGGCGGAAGCACCGACTCGTCAGTGGAGTTCCACTTCTGAAGTTGTTCCAAAGAAATGTTTCGAAAGAGGCTGTCAGAACTCTCAGAGATGTCGTCACGGAGGACGGTCAGCGCAAAGTAGCCGTAGCTAAAATTGAGGTATGGCTGCCGTTCGATGCGTGTTTCGAAGTAACCCGTTTCGGCTTCATATGCCGTCACGGCCTGTTTCATGTCGCTCACTGTGAAATAGACGAACGTGGCAAAGAGAAAAGCGCATGCGAGCTTGAAAAGCGTGTGATTGATGGAGCCCGATGCGAGTGATGAAGGGCCATGAACCTGAGTTTCGAGACAAAGAGAACGCAGGAACAAGATATGACTTGAGGTCCATTTGGCAATGCTCGTCGAGACACCTTTGGCTGCGATATACCATGCCGTGCAGAAACCCTGAAGTTTACTAGCAGAGCTAGCGATGCTTAAATGCAGAGACTGCATAGTCGAGGCAAAGAGTCGTAGGGCGCCAGACAGTGCGCAACACAGTCTCTCGATGAAGTTCGATTTTTCTCTGAAAAAATGCAACTTTAGTTTATACGTCAACAGGATTAAAAAAGAGCTGGACTGAACAAGTGGGCTTGCATAACCGGAGAGTATCATCTCGTGAAGCAAAACCAACGTGCCTATTCTAGGCAGTTTTCTGAAATATCTGAAACATCTTGGAACATTCGGGTATTCTACCATTTCGGTGCGGCACTTATTGTACCATGATCCTCTTAGCGTCCGCTAGGTTTTGATTTTCCGCGGGGGGTAGATGGAGAATACGCGGAAAATGGATGAGAATAAGGGGAATATTTGCTTCAGAACGGTCCAACTAGCGTTCGGACTGACATTTTTGTGCTTTCGGAATCGGAATTGGCTAATCAGTAGTCAAAATCGGGAATGTGGCCAGATGAACAACATTAACCACAATAAAATTCGCATAATTTTAAATATTGGGCTAATCTGCACGTATTCTGCTATTTTTAGTTACGATCTTTGTGAAGCATGGTACCGTCATGTTGCTGGTGAAGCAACTAGTCCGTTTTTTTGTCAAAAGCGACGAAAAATTTTAAAAATTTGGAAAATGAAAAAGATCAAAGCCGTTTTGATTCAGATTTTCGGAATTCCGATTCCGATGACCTTTGTGTCTAAATTTTCGGAATCGGAACTGAAATCGGAAAAAGCGGTCGGAATTTCGAAAATCAAAATCGGAATTCCGAACGCTAGTTGGAACAGTCAGCGTCCCTTTTCTCTCACTGCGCTCCAGACAGGATGCGAAAGCCCAACACATCCGGCCGCAGAAAAAACGTTTAGGAAACTTTGCACAATGCTGTCGAATGTAGACCTGATAGAACACCATGGAACACTCAGGTGTTCCACCATTTCGATGCAGAACACAGTGTACCGTAGTCGTCGCTACATCCGCGGACAGCGTTTTTCCGAGGCGGATAAATGGGAAAAAGTGAGACAAGTGAGTGAGAGAAAAGAATGAGTGAAAGATAGGGTGGGGCAATTTTTGTCTGACAAGCCTGCATCTCTGTCTACAAGGCACGGCGCGCTCCGCGCAGGACCGCAGGATCCACAAGAAGGGCACTCATAAGAAGCCATCGACATAAAAGCAACGACATGATATATGCAACAAAATTTTATGTGCCGCACAAAAGGAGACCATCCAGACGGTGTTTAACTCTATTCGACGGTATGCGGTTCGCTTTCAACAGCAGAAACGACTTTATGGCAAACGACATGTTAGCTGAGCTAAGCTGCTGTGCCGCAAGTGCGCCTCCTCGGTTTGCCGTCATGTATTTCTTTTGTGTTTCATCCCCTCACGTCAACAGGCGTGTCATATTGCGTCAACGTAGCCGCATGTGGCAAAGCAACGAAGCGCTTGTGCTGTTTGGGTTCACTGACGCTAATCAGTGAGCCTTATGCAATGGAACATATCTGTTGCTTGTGGTTCTCTGCGGAAGCGTTGTCTTCCGACTGAAGAGGGTTAGCGGACTTCATTTGCCTTAAAAATGTCCGAAGTTGAAACAGAGGTGGTTCTCGAGGATGTTTCTCGTCGTCGACAGTCGCTATTGGCCAAGTTGGTGATCGAATACTTCCCTCTAGGAGTCGGCTATGTGTATTTCCGGATACTTGCCGAGTGCGCTTTTTGCCATGTGCGCTTCTCGTCGCTCCTCGTCGAGCACGCTTTCGTTGAGTTCGCTCGTGCCCAGTTCGCTTTTTGCCGACAACTTGTTGAAAAATGCCAACAGACTTTTTTTTGCATGCGAATACAGGTCTAGAAACGGAATGTCCGTACTTTTTCGCATCAATTATCAATTTTTTCCTCGACCAGTTAGAAATAGGTTTCCGCCCTAGAAACCGGTTTTCCACGTTTTCATTCAGACCCACTGGGACACTTAACCTTCATCTTCACACCTTTGGACCGCTCACCATTTGCACTGTTTTCGTAATCAGCGGTCCGACCGCTACTTCGTGGAACTACCTGGCGGTCCGACCGC
>JAQGBB010000054.1:0-30524 GCA_034691745.1 Prismatolaimus dolichurus
GCTGCATCCGCCGGTCGTGCCCCGAAAGACAGCCCGAGAGGTCTCTTTCTGCGCAAATTCCCTTTTAAGGATAATAATTAGGATAAACTTCTCATGTTTTCGTAAACGAAGGCCGTAGCCGTAGCCGTAAGATAAATTTGTTGATAAATTTTGTTTTATATATTTTCCCGAAGCGGAACGAATTGGCTAAAATCGTGTGAGACTTACTCGAGAGCATTGAGTTCATTTTCAACAAAGCTGAACATCAAAAAATTTTGGAGCGTCCGTTTTTTTCGGCCTACGTCACCAAGGGTCGTAAGCTTGCCGAAAACAGTTTCGTTCAGTGCAAGAAAGTAGTCTTCGCTGTCGATCGTTACAACTGGATTCTTAGCCTTGTACTTCGCGAAAAACTCTTTTCCGAGATAGTTCTCAAAGAACGTCGTCCAGTTCCAAAATTTTCCATCCAACTTTGGCAGCTCCGAAAGTTTTCGTCGTCGATATTTCGACTCCAGTCCCTCAACGATTTTCGTCGCGCTTGTCCGCCGTCCAAACTCACAAAGCGACACCGACAGCACGGTGATTTCATCGATCATACTTTCCAGCTCATCGTCGCTCGGCGCCGAAGCCAACTTTGTTGCGTTCAAAAGTCGACTTATCTTTTTCAAAATTTTCACTTTTGTATCATTTCGAAAGTCATTTTTGCAATCTTTGAATTTGCTGTGTGCGAAAATCTCCTCCGGCGGGGCGAGATAAATCGAATTATTCAGGACATTTTTTGGGTCCACATCGATGCCGATGTTGAAGAGGAGGAACGAGTGGGGCTTTACGGTTGGGTCAATTTTAGCCAGTCGCCCGGTGAGCTCGTCGAGCCTAAAATGGGCAGCATCGAAGGGCTGTCCGATAAGAGGAAGTCCGCCGAATTTCTTCAGTCTTTCGACGATTTCTCCGACGCTTTTATTGAATATTTCACCGCCAAATAGCATCTGTAAGACGCCGTCATCAAACGCCTCCGAGCAGGCGTTATAAAATTTTCCACCCAGCACCACGTGGATCGACTGCCTCGACGGATTCGCGTGTGCCGACTCAAGTGCTTTCGCGACGGTCACCAGATTTTTTTCAGTGACCCTTTGAATGACCTCGGTAGATGATGTGTCAGCGGTGTGTTCCTTTATCCAATTGCCGCAGGCGTAGTGGTAAAAGTCGGTGCATGGCTTCATCGAGGTGTCCAGATTTGAGCGAATAATCTTTCCCACATTTCGGCACGCCTGGGTTTGACAAACGGGTGGAAGAGTTGGATTTTGGTCATGTGACCTCTCGACGGTGAGAGCGATAACTGCAGCAAGACAAGCGACGGTTGTGATGGCGAGAATACCGATGATGGCGAAAGTGATGTTCTTCGTTTTCTTGCCATTTTCAGGGGGAGATACTTTGAACGCAGTTGGATAGCCGTTCTGTGCCATCGTTTGATCGATAAAACGCAAAAATAAGACTATGAGAAGCCGCTATGAGACGAATCGCATAAGAGAATACTGAGATTTCCTGTCCAAAAATTTTGCACAATCAGAATCTATTCTAAGTTGTACCGACGCCCTGCGCGTTACAAGAAAATTTCAATAGACTTTTCGACACTGCGTGTTAAGACGTTGATTTAATACTGATATATTGTAACTGGTCCCATACTGACTGTACTTGCGTTGCGCAGAAAGGCATTCGCTTGAACGCCCTTTTTGAACACGTCTCGTGCATAAATGCATTATAAACATCGGCGAGTAGAAAGACGTCCTCAACAGCTTCCACTACTGACTATTTGAAATTTACGGGAAAATGTGGTTGAACTCGTTGCGGTTTTTGTTTTTGTACGCAATGTCACTAGCGCAAAATGTCTCTCGTTGCACGCTATTCCTGCGAAAAAAAAACTGAACGTGCGCCGTTGCTAAGGCTCTTCTTCGTTGAGAATCCGCTCCGAACTCCGTAGGTGAAAGTAGTCCGCACCGCACAATCATTGGGCTAACTATTCGGTCTCATGGCTCAGCTACGCCTCAATTTCTTTCTATGCGTTCTCCATTATTCCCTAGGCCCTGGCAAAGAAGCAAGTCGGATGTACCGATCCTCTATGCCCACTGACGCAAGAAAACCGGTTGTCAAGTTTCAAAAGCCGGTTTTTAGGCATAAAATTCTGTATTACGCCTTGCTGTAGGCAAAAGAAGAAAATGCAAAAACATTAAAGGACGGAGGATTCGAACACGGATCGTTGGATTCGCACTCAGACGCGCTAAGCACTATACTATACTATATACTGTCCTACACATCGACTCGTAAAATGCCTGTACAACATGCGAGCGCGAACGGTCGTTTTTCACAACTCGAAATCAACCACCCAGAAAAAAAAAACATAAAAGCAATCCAAAACACGATTTTGCAGCGTTCAAAAAGTCACGTATAAACAATCCATCCAAGCTACAACTTCACGACGTTACAATTTGAAGGGGAACAAAACGAAAAGTCACCGCATAGAATAGTCTTCCGGATTATGCGGTCCAGACGGCAGCTTTTATGAACATGAATAATATTAGACGCATGTGCGAAATGAAGATTGCTGATGATACCAAACGCATTTTTCCTTCTTGCCTAATACTCTGTCTGAACAATCTCCCCGAGGAAAAGCGAAGCTACGGACTTTCCATAAAAAAAACGTTCAACCTACGGGGAGGGAATAGAAAATTTGAATTTTTGTGAGAATAACGTTAATTTTAACACGTGGAGATAGGCCAACTGTGCGGACAAGGGCTAGGGAATCCCAGAATTCAAATTTTGCCAGGCGTTTTTTGTGGAAGGCCCCCACGTTAGTCGTGGCTGCAAAACCGTTCACAATCTGCTTCCTTCTGGCTCTCCAATTCGCGCTGGAAACTGCAGAAATAGAAGAGATAATCTATGACGTATACTGTGGTTTTGCTCATGTATCAATGTCTGCTCAAAATGACCTCCACAGAAAGAAGTCGGTTGAGGCGCGCTTAGCTCAATAGTAGGGACTGATTCGAAGATGAACGCTGGGGGTACATCATTGGAGGCACAGAACCGGTTTGAAGTTGTTTCCGCACGTAAAACTTTGCAGCACTACGCAGCAGCAAGTAGTTATTGCCTCATTGCTGAAGCGCGCAAGCAAAACCAGACGTAATGGTTGGTACAACGCTATCCCCCTTCGGGCAACCTCCTGTTACAACAAATGTGTGACCGGCTGGTGGAGTACTGAGTGCTTCAAAGTGTTCGAGAGTGTTCCAGAACATTTTTCTGAACATGATACAAAAAACATACCACCATTACAAAATGTTTCAAAGTGCATCCTGCCGTAGTAAAAAGTTAAAAAATTAAGAAAATTCTCAAAAATGAAACAAATTAAAAAAAAGAAAAACGTCAAAATTTCAAAAACTGAAAAAGACATCCCGCCGTTACAAAAATGTTGCAAAGAGCATCCTCCCGTAATAAAAAATATAAAATTCTGACAAATCAGTCAAATTCACAAAAATCCGAAAAATTTAAAAAATTCGAAAAACCGAAAAGGCATCCTACCGTTACAAAGATAAAAAATCTTAAAAATTGAACAAATAAAAAAAGCCAGAAAAAATTAAAAATTAGAAAACTGCCAAAAAAGACAACTGAGATTTTTGAAAAGTGTGCTCATGGCACAGCCAATTTTTTATTTCCAAAAATCTTGAAGATCGTTTTTATTTGAGGGGATTCTGTTTGCAAACGTGTAAGTGGGATTCCGGATCGGTACATCCGACTTGTTTTACTTACAATAGTCAAAAACGTGTACTACATACGTTGAGAAAAGCAGATTTGCAGCGAACAGTCTGTTGGCTAACAGGGGTACCCTTTGCCCAAAAAAAATTTTTCCGCCGAAAATGTTTGAAAGATACCCTTGTGGGTCAAAAATTCTTTTATTTGAAAGCTACCATTTTCATCATTAAGCGTGTTTGTAGACCATTTTGAATAAAAAAGATTTTGACCAAAAAGGTTTTCCAAAAGAATACTCGACGAACATTAAGAAACATTGGCCTGGGAGACAATCTGGAAAGTTGCCGATAGTCTAGAAAGTAAGTAGTAAAACGAGTTTTTAAAATCGAATAACTGGGGGACCAGCTAGATCGATGTAAGTGTACGCTATTCCACATCTAGCAGCCAGTGGACTCACACACGCAAGCTCCGCCTTCCATGGTGAGCGGTGTTAACCGAACTATTCGATGTTGAAACCACACCGTTGGAGAATATATTACGGTATTTGAGACTGTCGGCAGCAAATCCGCTTAAGTGGAGGACATTTTAGAACGAAAATCCTTGGTACGACTGTGTTACGCAAACACGGAAAGAGCTTGTGGTGTCCATGAAATTCTCAAGACAAAATTGCGTAACACAGTCGCACCAAGGATTTTTCTTTTAAAATGTTCTTCATTTAAGCGGATTTGCTGCCGACAGTCTCAGACACCGCAATTCATTCTCCAACGTCGTGGTTTCAAGATCGAATAGTTAGGTTAACACCGCCCACCACAGAAGGTGAAGCTTGCGTGTGTGAGTCCATTGGCCGCTAGCTCTACATCTCAATTCGTGAGTGCGTCTATAAAAGTGCGTCCATAACATGGCGGTGGGTTTGCGGGAAACGGTGTGACGCTTGCGCCCATAATCGCATAAAGCAGCGAAAAAGCGGTCGTCTGAAAGATTGTGAAAAATAGTAATTTTTCTGAACAGAACTTTGGTCCACGCTTATCGTTGAGCAACACCATGTAAGCAAATTTGCAGATTGAAAAATATGTGAATTGATTGAATTCGCTTTTCTTTCGCAACGATGTCACAGAATAACGCCGCATAGTTTATTTTAATATTAAAAGTACAATCGCTTGATACGCAAAAACTACCGAGGTTCTTGCACGAAACCGAAAGAACATCTCTTATTTGAGTTTATCATGCTTTATCCTTCCGTTTTTAACGACGTTTGGCTAAAAGCCGACGTCGTTATTAGGATCGTTTTATGTGTGGACTAAAATTGGCTTACAGAAAGGCTTAGCTAGTAAATCTCGATAATGGTAAGCGCTGGAGACTTGCGGTTCTCCACAAACACGTGATTGGTGCCGGTTTTTTATGGTTAAGCTTTTGCACTTTTTAGCAGAAAGAACTTTATGATATCGCAATTTTTGGGCAACGAAAAATGAAAGAAAAGATGACATTAACGGCCGTGGACCGCTCGCGTTTCGTTCGAAGCACATCAGCTTATTGCTAGCTAGTGTGCAAAACGTGCGCACGACTGGTCACAACTTCGCTGCTGCGGCGCTGCTAAAGAGGCGGGCGCTTTCCTTGCTTTTCTTCCGCGTGTCTGCGTGTACCTTCGAAAAGGCCTGCCTGCTGGCAGGATGTCTAGCCATGCCCGACGGTAAACTCATTTTTCTCGTGTAGCAGAGCGTACGTAGCTGATTTGCGAGTGAGTGTAACGCTGGTTAGCGCCTTTCTCAGCAGAGATGCTAATAATTTTCGTGCACTTTTTTATTTTCCCTGCTCCCATCAATAAAAAACGTGCGGTGCCGAAGTTAGCTAATCCAGCGGATCTGGCAGGAAGTTCAGTGGGATGCGTTCTAAAAGATTAAGGCTAACTTTCGCAATGAAGGAATTGATTCTTGCACCGGAGGAAACGCATAATGAACCTGCATTGTGTATCTGCATCAGCAAAAGTTTCCACCAATTGTGATGTGACGCAATAGAGCATAATCAAACGGAATTTTTGCCAAACGTCATGCAGAAGGCACTTTAGCTTTCTCCTTGTTAGTTTTCGCACCAGCAAAGATTGTTCATGAAGCTTCCACAGTGACCGCCGGAGTGACCCCGGCGTTGACATTCACCGTTGCAATTTTTTCCGACGTAGTTGACTCCGCTCCAGACGCACGAACCAGTCAGCGTGTCCCTTCTCACTCGAACTATCTTTTCGTTCTATCGACATAAGAGAATGTTTTAGCTTCATCCCTCGCAGTCCCTTTACATATTTAGTTGCCATACCAACCTCTTGTCGTTCATCCACGGGGGCTGCGACTGAAAGGCTGCATAAGCATGCCAAGCAAACGAGAAGAACTGCAAACGTTCTCGTCATTTTTCACAAAAGATATAGATTATTCTTCTTGGAAATTTGTGAGAAAAGCGGCGTAGATCACTTTTATGCAGCTGTTTCATGCTTGCAAGCTGTTTTTCTCCGCGCCACGTGTTTCGTAACGCAAACACCGTGGACGAAAATCCACAAACATACCATACCACACATGGTTGTTTTGAAGAAATTATGGACCATCAGTCACACGTGTTTGAAACGTCTTCAACCTGGCGGACAGCGTGCAGCGTCAATAGCGAATATAAAAAAAAAAAACATTCTGTTGACTAACAAAAAGCACATTATAAACATGCGTCTGGCCCACGGACGAACGAAATTCTGTTTTCTTCCTTCTAAATCTTTGGCAGGTGGTTGTTGATTCGCTGGCTAATGAAGTGTGTCAAAGGCGCGTGACTGTCACGATTCTCGGAAATAAAATCAGAATGAGTGTTGCTCGAATAATCTGCAAAAAAATCGATAATTTTTTAAAGTTGTGAGCTGAATGGAAAGCTGCTGCAGAGCGCGCGTGTCTTTAGCTATGTTGGTCTTTCGCTTCATCGTCACCCATGGTGCCGACGAGTGTAGCCGAAATGGTTACGAACGTCTCTGCACTGACAACGGCTGCACCGCACGAAACGGCCGCTGCGCATTGATGCCGGTGAACGGCGTCGAAATCTGTCGATGTATTGTCCATCGTGCGCCAGTCTTTCCGCCGCCAGCGTCTCAACAAACGTTTTGGTCGCATCCGATTAGTCATTATCGACGCCAAAGAATGCTTTCAGAGACATGGTAGCTGGCTACCCTAGTAGCTCTTATGCAACTCAAGGTTCTTGAACTATTCCAAAAATATGTGCTAAGGGGCGATACGCAATTTACGAAAACGATCATTTTGAATTTTTTGACCCCATGCTCAATGTGAAGGTTCGTAACGTTTGGCCAGAACCCCCTAAAAAACTCAAAAATTTGCGAAAAAATTCGGCTAAACCTTTCGCTTCAATTGGAAAATTTTCGAAACGGGCGTTTTCAGAACGATGTGTTCAAGCCGAAAAGAAAAACAAAAACATGAACGTTTTTCTGTGAAAAAAGCGTTAAAACTACAATTATTTTGAAAAAAAATTTGAAAAATGGCACCAAAAAAATTGTAAAAATTACGCAGAATGTTCAAAAAGCGGCGGATTTCAGAGGAAAGTGGTGTACGTTGCAACTGGCTCGACAACCCCTTCTTCCACGTAAATATTTGCCCGGACACCCTCCACCATACTCGTTTACGTAAATTGTGTATCACCCCCAAATGAGAATTGACTTTTCTTCCGTGATCTTTTGGAAGCTAGATGACGACTCAGAATTTTTCTGAAGCAAAATAGTAACGAGGCGAACTAAATTATTAGACCTGGGACCACACGTAAGCTGCGTAAAGCAAAAATTTTAATTTTTTGACCCCCTCCTCTTTGTCAACAAAGTTATGTGTTGGGTATATAGCTTTTGCATATGTTGTCAGTAATGCCCCGTACCTGTTTTCGTAAATAATGTATGACTCGCTGTCGGTCCAACAGTGTCGGACAAGTGCATATTGGCAGTTCCCAGTAGGCCTTGTGTAGCGTCTTCGCTCAGCTACATTAAAGGCTGTTTCCTCACTCGAAAGGAATTTATTTACCACATCGGATAGGAAAACAAGAACTGAACACAGTCAGCTTTCCAACCTGCTAAAACCACCATTCTCATTACTTATTCATGAGGCATTCAACTATGGTGGTCTTTCTGTCCGTCCCGCCGACGTTGCCTGGTAGATGCTAATAGCTAGGCCCATCTCTCGCTCTCGAGCTGTCTGACTGGTGGGAGGGCACGGGCAGGCTCTGAAGCTAGCTAGCTACACGGCTACATAGCTACACATCTGCATAGCCGTTCGATCGATACTACATCACTATGTAGGTAAATGCGCACGCTGCTACTCAGCATGTCCACGATGCTACAGTCCACTCCTCCCCGAAGAAATCTTCCAAGGAACGCCACTTGTTTGCAAATAGTGGGAGTGTAGAAGACAGTATCGCAACTTCGTGGCGAACAGGCTGTAAAAGCTAACTGCGCGTTTGGTCGCTGTTGTGCAAGCCACCAAAGCTGCTAAGCAAGGATAAAACAAGTGTGAACCGGCATAGGCGGAAAACGCATTCTGCGTTGCGTTCAGCGCTACCCAGACCGCAAGAGATCAATGAAAAAAAAAACGATTTTCTAACCGAACGGCACTTTTTGTGCCAAACCACACCGTATACCACCTCCAGAGTGCAAGAGAAAAAGTTGCAAAATGTTCGTTGACGCAGAGGATCGAACGTGCGACCGTTGGACTGTCGCAATATCTCCCTAACCACCGGACCAAACCGCTAGATCCGCTACATCGCTTCTATATTGAGTATGAAAAACAATGTGGTTCATTGGTTGCCCCACATCCGGTTTAGCGGAGGATATGGGATAACTTTCGTCTAACCAGTCATGTCTTCCGCTACGCTTCATGCAGAATGCAATAAACATCTTGTAAAGCATAAGACGCTGCTACAGAAGGTTGGCAAGGTTATGCAAACCCAGTGGTCATGGGAAAGTTAGCATTATGTTATGTGGGAATGTCGGCGTTTGACCAAAGCTCCGGCTTCATCTCTTTCTTGCAAATTGCGTCCCAGTTTAGAGCAAACAGTTGTGCAAAAGAGAAAAGACTCATCCACATTCCACGTAGAATGGAGACGGGAATTGGGGTTTACGTGTTAAACAAAGGGCTATCTTTAAAAAATTCCACGAAGGTGGTGGGATCAGAAAAAAAACGCGTTCACGAATCAACGTGGAATATAGATGACCCAAAGCGAAGACGTTTATTATTCAGAATTGTGGGTCCTGTTTTGCTGCGGTCGGCTTTGGCCATACAAATAGGAGCGAGACGCGGTTACAGCGAGTAGCATTCGGACAGAAGCGGCCTCAGCAGAAACATGACGCTGAACTGACAAGCACGAGAATTGAAACGGGAAAAGATACCACGTTTACAGCAGAAATCCAGTTTGATTTCCATAAGCGATACAACATTGACGACATCAGCTGGAGTGCTGCACCTCACAAAACTTTGCCGTCGGGCGAGAAGGAAAGGTTAAGATGGCACGGGACGCACGGCTTTCTGCGCACATCGAACGAACAAGGCTATTTGCTCACAGGCATTGTCCTCTCCGACTCGTTTCTTTTTGCATCCTGCCAGAAGCGAGCGTAAAAAAAGAATGCCTACTGGTCATACTTACAAAATCCCCCCCCCCCCCAATCTCCCCCAGCCGACAAAAGTTAGCCGACGCTGTGAGCAACTTGCCAGTGGTGGGCGCCAACTTGCCAATGGTATGTGCCAACTTGCCAATGGTAAGCGCAAACTTGCCAATGGTATGTGCCAACTTGCCAATGGTGGGGGTTCGGAGAGCGAAGCGCCCCGAAAAATTTTTTTTTTAACTGCAGAGCTTTTGAAACATTTCATTACGGTGACATACGTTTTCAATTTTTTACTTCAAATTTTTAGATTGTTTTTCATTTTTTTCATTTTTTCAATTTTTTACGATTTTTTTCGATTATTTACAAGTGCAGGATGCACTTTGGAACATTTTTGTTACGGCGAGATGCATTTTTTAGTTTTTAAAATTTTTACATTTTTTCTGGTTTTTATTGAATGTCTCATTTTTCAGAATTTTCTTTTTTTTTTAATTTTTATAACGGGAAGAGGGGTCGGACCAAAACGGACATAAGGGTTTTAATTTTGACACATGGAGATAGACGACTTGGGTAGACATGGGGGAGAGGATGAAAAAAATCAAATTTTACGTGAATTTTCTTTATGGAAAGCCCCATAAAGCAACCTTGTCAAATTTTGGCTTCACGACAAGGTAACGCTCGACAAGCCCTGGAAGTTTGATCACACGTTCAAGATGGTGTTCATGGGCACGAGCATGCTCGACTTGAACGCCGATCCGCGAATGGCGCAACTGGGGCTCATCCATATATGACGTCACCTGGCGAGGGGGAGGCGGGTTCGAAAATTTTTGAATTTTAGGTGACGCTACGTGTTAAAAGATACAGGTGACGGAAGCGGAGGGGGGTCGAAAAATTTGAATTTTTAGGTGACGTCATGAATATGAATGAGCCCCTGGTGCAGAACACCGCCTCAGAGGCGCTCGGCGTGTTCGGCTCGAAAGTGATCAGAGCAATGGTTGCGCTCCCGAAGAGGGGCTGCGTCGCGGGCGACTACGTTCCGATTGATATTCGCATGTCCGAGAGCAAAACGAGGTGCTCGACGACTGCGCTTGCAAAGACGCATCTCGGTGACCAGCTGTTGCACCACGTCAACGGACTTGGACTTCCCGTCGATGCTGCCACAAGCACCGCAGCAGAGTGCCCACGCGGTCAATATATCATCATCAGGAAGTCTGGTCAATATAGAACTAGAGCTATAAGTTATGCAAAAATACTTATAGTAAAAACGTTACACCGGAGTGGTATCGGCTAATTGAATTCACATTGTCTGCCATTTCACTTCTCTACTCGATTTGCAAAAGCCGTAAAAAAGCAAAAAAAAGCATACAAAGATCACGAATCTAAATGAAAAGACGATGGGAGAAGAGTGTTGCAACGTGAACGCCGCAAGTGCGAGCATCTTTGCTAACGCATTGTGCCTTTCGCGCTTATGTTTGATTGTCAACGTCAAATTGCCATCTCGATTGTCAGATTTGAGGACACTGCTAAGGAAGTTGACAGAAGCGTCAGTGATCTAAAAATTAAACGTGGGAATGTGGTTATATGAATGACCAAATGTTCTACCGAAGTTGTGATTGTCGATTCTTTTTGGTCCTTTTCTAAGGCTGATTTCACCTTTTTTGCCTTCGCTTCTATCACTTGCCCTTCCGTCAGCAAGAAGTGAACCAAGGCTATTACTGTCAGTGTGGCAAAGACGAATACGACGCACATGCACATCCAAACGTCCACTTAAACGTAAAATTCAGTATTTTAAGGTTCGCCTGCCCTCGTTCTAAATAAATAAATAAATAAATAAATATATATATATATATATATATGTATATATATGAATGACTGCTTTGCACGAAATAAGACGTTTAAAACCCAGCAATTTCTTGATAACAATAACAAAAAGTGAACAATAACAAAAAATTAACGAAGTTATTGCTATTTGATGAATAAAAAACAATAACTTAAGAAACTGAAAAAATTCAAGAGTAAAAATCGCTGCGCGTCAGTGTCCGTGTGCCTGTCTCTGTGTCTGTGCGTCTGCTGCATAACTTTTTGCAGATTTATACCCTAGACCAAAAGTACGAACAAACGATTTTGAAAATGGGCACGGGTAGCTAATACAGCTCGAGCACGCCCATCCAGTAGGTCCGCTGCCATGCAAAATTTCACTCTTTTTAGAATAACTCGAGATTGTCTTGACTGAGTTGGCTGAAAGTTTGTGAGCGCGATCGCCATAGGAAGTACTTTAAAAGTCATTGCCACCGATGGTTTTGTCTTAAGTAATTTCAAGCTCAGTGGCACATTTTGCGTCAGTGATCCTGGAGAATCGATACATCCGACGTTTTGTTTTTGATATCGTAAGCCAATGAATAATAGGGAAATTTCGACCTGGTTTGCTGCATCGGAAATGCAGTTTTTTCTCTCCATTGAATCAGTTCCGTTTCTAAACTTTAGAATTTTGCTAGACTAATCTTTTAATTTTTGTCGATGTTATAGGACGACGTTTGATTATCTTTGATCTAAATAAAATTCGTTGTTCTGACCTGATTTTAAAACAACGACGAAGAGCTTGTTTACCTTCGCTTTTTTGCACTGCGGAGACGGGAAACTGTGCATGCATAGCGAGTAGGTTTCGTCATTTTTGCCAAGAATTCGTGCTCCCTCAATCACCGCACTACCGTGCATGTATCCTTGTCGTGTTTTTTATCGTTCTCATCTGACAAAGCCCTTTTTTCTCCGCCGCTGTCTGTCATGCCATTTACGTCTAGTGCTGTTGTCCGACGTCTCGTTCCATTGCGTCCCTGAATGATCGATCGTTCGATTGTGTTTTTTCGTCGACCATTTACACGATACAGTTTGTGTTATCACTACTGTGCGCTGTCGGAAGAAAGGCAATAAGCAAGAGGAGAAATGAGCAACACCGCTTGGCACCCAAATTCTCGTAAAGAAACTGACCTTGTACCCCATATACGCGCGAGTCAGTCCGCACGAGAGATTTTCATCTTACAAAACTCTATTGCGACGACGAACTAGTAGTGTAAATTACACAACAGAAAACGTTATCGTCTAAAAAACTGACGTTTGGAAAGGTAATAAGATCGAAATCAAGTTTGCCCTTCTCGCGACACTTTTCCTCCCACCTCACTCAGCCAGGGCCGAAAACGACATACCGCTCATCCGTTACGTTCAGGCCAGGCGAGGACAATATGTGCGAGAATTTCGCTCCACTGAAAACGGCGCTTCTAGAGGGGTCCATGGGGCCTGGCATCCCTGTCAAAAACCATCAAACAAAAAATTGGCAATGGGTGCCCCTTATCCATTAGTCTAATCGAGCTGTCCGAAAAAGTGGTAGGAAGTGCCCCTGTAGATTTTTCTAGGGTGGTTTCGAGGGGGAAACTTCACCCATGTCCATCCTCCAACTTTTGGGATTTGTGCCCGACTTTTTAGTTTTTCCCTGGTCATCTTCGGCCTTTTAGTGTAGTCCCCCGACAAAATCGTGCTAGAAAAAACTGATACTCCTTACCAGTCGGACTCCAGCCCCTTCTTATGAAATTTTTCTGGCCCCGCCACTGCTACACCGCCGGCAGCGATCGGCGGAAAGTTAAAAAAAAAACGTCAAATTTGTACAACCGTTCGTACGTTCTCGCCGATGGAGAGGAGAGAGGTTTACCTGTCGAAACATTCGCGCAGCGAGCAAATGCAGGTCAGGCGGCCAAAAACTACACAACAGAGAGAGGAGAGGAGACACGCAACAAAGCCAGTCGGCGTTTCTGCCGCCGCGTCGAGCGGCGGATACTGTAAATACTACATGCGCCGCCGCTGAGCGTGTTAGCCGCCTGCGGGCCTGCACGCATGTCACCCTATTTGGCAGCAGCAAAAAATCGCCACTTCCCGGGTGACGCGCGACGCGTCAAGAGTGTCCACGTTTCTGGAAGAGTGGCGGCTTTCTTTTCGTGTTTCAGCGGACTTGGAAACGTCGTTCTTGATCGTCGCCGCGACGGTTATGCGAAGTGACTTTTTCGCTCTTTTTAGGCCGTTTCGGACCCAGATCGGGGACGCCTTGCTGACCACGAGCGAGAGAACAGTGCGGCGATGGGTTCCGTCCGCAACGTTCGTTCAGAGTAGAGAACGCGCCGCACGCGCATTATGTATATTTGCTGCTGCCTCCTTCTCGCATGCTTCTCCCTCGCGCACGGGCAGGACGCAGGCGGCGGAGGCGGCTTTCTCGACTGGGTCGGCCAGAATCTCTTCGGCCTGCAACCCGCCTATCAGCCGCCGCCGCAGGCGCGATTCGAGACGTCGGACATCGGCGCCATCGCTAGTCAGGGCTTCGGGCTGCTCAACTTCTTCGGCTCCGTCCAGCGGAACCCGATCGAGAAGGAGTCCAGCTCGGCGCAGTCCAAGAACGAGATCGTCAACCTGCTCGGCATTCCGGGTGTGAAGGGCGTGCCGGACGTGCCCGGACTGCCGAACATCGGCGGTCTCCCGGGCGTCCCCGTCGTGCCCGGACTCGCCGGCAGCTTTCCCGGTGCGGGCGCCTGCTTGCCGAAGGGAACGCCGCTCATCAACCCCGCGTCGCCGTCGTTCATTCAGAACTTCCTCAGACAGGTGCCCGGCGCTCAAGACTTGCTTAAGAGTCTGCTCAAGGTGCCACCTATCGACCTCGACCGGCTCATGGGTAAATGGTACTGGGTAAGCTTCTCGATCGATTCTCACTGGGCTCACTTCCTGTGACTTGCGATTACGTCACCCCCTCGGGCGGTTTTTGAGAGAATTGAATCGAATTTTATTGCGGTGCGAATGGGTATATTGCTTCGCGTGACTACGAGGAAGTCATGCGCTAGACGCACAAATATTCGCTGTTTGCATAGTCCGCGCGAGTCTTATTTTACGTCGTGCCCACGTCAGCCTTTACTACGCTGCGGGCGTTTACGTCTCGTCGTAAAAACGATACGTCGGCGAGGTGCCTGAAGGCGGAATTTTGAAAAACATATTTTTTCCTTCTTTGGCCTGCGAAAAAAGCGAGTTGTAATTTAGTTTTGCGTGGGAAAAAAGTTGTAATTTAGAATTTTTACAAGTGAAAACGGGTACACCGGCGAGCTGGGTCAAAAGTCACACCGGTTGCGCAAGCGGGGAAGCAGCTTTTGTCCAGCGTGGCTTTTGTTTGCCATATTCTAGATTCCGAAAATTTATGTCAGCTTGCCTCCCTCCTCCGATGAATAATCGTAAATGGAGCGAAAATTGCTAGGTGGACAAACGGACTCGCACTATTAGATGAGATAAAAATTGCGCCAATTTTTCATTCGACCGACATGCATGCAACTCGTGCACCCATCGGAGACGAACAGTGAGGCACGCGAAATTTTTGATCAACGCCATCACGCAAATTGCCCGAGCGAGACATGTGATTTTCCCTCTCCCCAACAAGTCGCGGAAATGCAGCCTAACGCTCGTCATTTTAAAATCACATAAAAGTGAAAGGGGACCATTGTAGGTACTCTCGACGCCGTCGGTTCACGGACGCTACTGTGCGACCTCCGAATGTAAGTTAGCCCATCGTACGATCAACTAAATTTAGGCTAATCTCCTTCGTCAGTCAGTCTCGCTTGATTTTTGGGTTAAAACAAAGTTATTTCGTTTTTTTCTGCCATCTGCAACAACATTTTCGCCTCCAGAAACAAACATTCTCGCGCCGCGCAACGGTAAAAGGGCGTAAAATCTGCCACCACCTCTGCGCAGCGGAAACAATGTCAAACGCATGATTAGCGGACTAGTGTCGCGACATCGTGTCAGAACGAGCGTGTAATTTGTCTTGGTAAAACAGCGCTTTTTGAAATGGATACGACCATGGTTGCGTAAGTGCATACCAGCACGTTGTACTACATCGAGAAGATGTGGTTTAGGAGGCAGATGAGCCAGCTGAGCGTTGTTTGAAATGACACATTTTCCCGCGCGGAGGCGGTCGCCGTCGCGGGCGACTGTTCCGTCCTGTCGAGCACGAAAAAAGCAGACGAGTCACATTCGCGGTCTGGTGACGTTTCCTTGAAAATTCACCGAAAATGCAAACACGCGGGTGCGGTTGGATGGACAGAAAAAGTAGACTGAGAATGCGGGAGCCTTTCATTGAGATGGAGTGATGGCGGTGACAAACATGAGCTCGTTTCGACGGATAGCGCTCTAGCACTTCAACGTCAACGTCAACAGCATCAAGTCTGCAGTGAATATAGGCAGTCCATCTAGGCGCTTATAAAAAGTAGTCCACGTGTTACAGGAAGTAGCGCTAAGGTTTACAAACTAACTCTTTGAAGCAATGTCGTCGTTTGAGCTCTCGTGCTTGGAGAAAGCTTTTATCGGTTTCTCAACTGTTTAGTGGCACAATCCTCTAAGTTCAAGAAATTGAGCAAAATACCGCGATATGCGACCAGTCTGGGACATAGAGCTGAGGTGTTTTCAATCGATAGTCAGCAAAGCGTTTTCAAATAGTGAGGGGGCAAGTGTTTCGAAAGTTCAAAAATGAAAATTCTAAGCTCTTTTTGCATCCACCAACGAGCGAAAAAATAAAGGATGCTGACTGTTTGGACTTTGAGTCCCCCTTCCCCCGTATCCCCCTCCTCTCCCTCGAAAAATCGAAAGTTAGCGGACGTCTAGAGAATTATAGTGCAGTATGTTCCAGGCTGTTCCAGAGTGTTCCAAAAGTGCACCAGGCTATTACAGAACGCTGCGACGAAATTGCCTAAGGTAGGCGCCAACCGGTTAATGGAAGGGGGTTTGGGGGGGGGGGGGAGCGAATCCCCCGAAAAAAATTGTTTCTTTAGCAGTGGAAAACCCAGGTGTTTCATAATGTTCCACGGTGTTCCAGAACACAACCTACATGCCTGGTGCGTTTTTTTCTTCCCGGCGGATGCCTTTTTGGCTTTGCCGATTTACATGCTAGAGCGCTGGGCATGAGGAAACTGTCAGTGCTCGTACTGACTTACAAATTAATTGTAAAGTTTACAGCCATACATAAAACTTTTTTATAAATTATATTTTGCTCGAAAAAGTTATTTAGCTCAACTTTGGTTACACAGCGTTAAATTACTCGTTTCAGATAGCGGAGTCACAAACGTCACGGGAACCACAGGATCGTTTGGAGTTTTCGAGAAATTCAAAGACGGTGCACCACACGGTCCACCAAAGATTGGCTTCGGCTACGGCGTGAAGCTGAACAAAGAGATCTCAGTGTACAGCCAGTCAGACCCTTGTCCATGTAAGCAATCGTGCGATCCATACAAGGCCGCCTAACCTGTCGACATTTAAAGCTCAAAAATACGATATTTATTTACCAAAATAAAATATTTATTATATTTTATATATAATAATAAATAAAATTTAATAATAATAAAAAATGAAATTTCAACATAATAAAAATAAAATAAAAATAAAACAAAAATAATAAATAATAATAAGTAAATAATAATAAATAATTTGTATAATAAATACAAATAAAATATGAAAATAAAATGTTAATTCATGGAAAAAAAATAAAATAAAGGAGTAATATTAATATTAATCACAATAAAATGAAATACGAAAATCCACGCAAATAGAAAATAGGGTGCAACATTTCTGCTTTAGATCAAATTGTTGCGACAGGACCGATTGGAAGCGACGGTGGTCAATACGAATATCTGATTCTCTCGAACTGGGCCAAATATCCGGTCATCGGCTTAGCCAAAGATCTCAGTAGCTTTCAGCAAAATCATCGAGCGAAAATGGAGGAATTTCTTCGCTCCGAGGGTTACACGAATTTCCTCACCGATGCGTTCGGCACCGTCGCTTACAGCGACTGGGCATACTGTCGTGATCCGGCCGAGAAGTCGGCGAATATCGCCGTCGACATCGTCAACGGCATTCTCTTCGGCAAACGCCGCTAAATGAGCTTCGATGCAAAACGAACTCCTATGGAGACTTTTTTCCAGTCTCGCGCTCAAATGTGGAGACGAACACGTTTAGCGCATTTTTTCGCCGCGTGTTCCACCTCGTTGTAGGATCCGAGTAGAGCGACTTTTTCAGGGTGTAAATAGCATATGTTATTTGACGACGATTTGTGATTGTTTTACGACTATATACGACGTCCATATGTGGACGACGCAGTGTGGCGCTAATTTTCGATCGATAATTGGCGATAAAAACTAAGAAGCGATTTGGGCACTCAATTGTTACTCCAAAGTATTGTGCGTAAACTGGCGTTTGGAACTCCGATTCCGATTTTTAAGATTCCGCCCATTTTTTAAATTTCGATTCGGAAAATTTGGGCACGAAAGTCACCGGACTTAGTTAGAATTCCGAAATTCGTTTTTAAAACTTTTCGTCGCTTTTGACAAAAAAAAACACGGACCACTGGCCTCACCAGCGACATGACGGCACTATATTCCACAACGCTCGTAACTAAAAATGGCAGAATACGTGCGGATTAGCTCAATATTTAAACTTTTACAAATTTTATTGTAGGCAGTTTTTGCTCATTTGGCCGCAATTCCGATTCCGCGGAATTCCAATTGCGACTACTTTTTTGGCCAATTCCGATTCGATTCCGAAATCACAAAAATGTCAGTTCGGAACGCTAGTTGTTGTCCGTAGCATGCGAAGTAGCTAGCCAAAGTTCTACGCTAGAAATCTAAAAAGCTGGTCTCAAAATATTTTTAGAGTAATTAACGTATAGCGAACGCACGGTGCATAAACCCTGTAACGTCCTGTTTCCTCGGCGCATAAAAGCAAGCTTCAAACGCATGCAAGCTAGAAGTGTTTCGGCACTCCGAGATCTGGAACGCAAGCTGGGAATCTGCGATATGCTGGAATCGCTGCTCCGGTGTACACTCGTCCAGCGAAGGTCGAGTCTAAGTTCAACGATGCACCTCGGTTAGTTTTTAAAAACGCTCGTTGAAGATACTCGAGGAGTGCCCGACACTGGATTCTAACTATTTTTACGGTAATTGCGAGAAAACTGGTAACTGTAAGCATTGCGTAACATTAGCAATTGTATTTTTGGTTTGTCCAAGATAAATCTTGCGCGTTTTAAGTGTCTGTATCAGTGTCTATAGCAAGGTTAATTAACTACACAGCGTTGTAGTGTTAGCTGTGGATGTCAGCATCACTAATAATCGGCGGTGGATAGCATCATAGCCCCTCAGTTCGTCACTGATCCTAGATAGTATTAAAGAAATGTTGACGGTTTGAAGTCTTTCTTGCCACAAAGCAGAACAAAGAGACCATTTTGGCTTGTGCGGTGTGCCTGTGTAAAGAACGGTGACGCCTGGTACTTGCACGTCAGCCACACGTCTTCATTATCTCTCTCATATAATTAAACTCAGCTGAGAACAACAGAACTCATCAGTTTTCACCTGATCGAAGCACGCAAACTTTTAGGTAGCTGAGAACGCCGCAAGCAGCGCAGAACACCTGCAAATTAAGAGCACGCAAATAGGAGAATGGCTTTTCGACGACAATCAGAAAATCTGTAAGCTGCGAACATTGTATCCATGGTTTTCTGCAATCCTGCAATGCGTCCCAGAGAGTGCGACTACAAGTTCTGATATTACACTACATGTCATCATTACACCATTACACTATATATTATATTATGAGCTATCAAATTGATAATCTCTACTTTCAGAAGCCATGAACAACTCGTCCAACTTGACCGACGAGAGCGACGGTTACAGCTACGTTGTTGGATGCGGCATCGGCGCCGTCTACCTGGCGGAAAGCCTCATCGGACTAGCTGCTGAAATGCTCGTCGTCATCGCCATCCTCCGAAGCAAGGAGCTCCGCAATAACCCTTTCTTCATGTGCGTTCTCGCGACGGCGTCCACCGACCTCCCATGTCTGGCGCTCGTCGCATTTTACCAGGTGCCATCGTTCTTCGCCGGCACGACCCTCGGCCCTCCCGAGCTGACAATCGTCATCGCCGCTTTGCTCAACATCTGCTGGTATGCCGGCAGCCTCTTTCTTGTCATCACCGCTTTCGATCGATACACGAAGTTGGTGAAGCTCCAGTGGCGCTACCTCCTCGACGACCGGCGAATGCCCTGGTGCCTGATTGGCGCGTGGGCACTCGCGTTCGCCTTCGGCATTCCGAGCTTCATCCCGTGCTGCACGAGCTACCTCTTCATGTACGAGTACAGCTGGAACTACAACACCGACGCGCTTGAGGGCGCTGAGCTGCTCAACATCTTCGACGTCACGCTGACGCTCACATGCGTCGCGACCGTCTACGGTTTCAGCCTCATCGTTCTGCGATCGATCCGCAAGCGCGGAAGAGCGGTAGGCACCGTCGAGACAGCAGCGGCGAAGAAGCAGCGGAATCGAGAGATCAGCGTGTTTTTTCAGTTTCTCACCGATAGCGTTTTGGCAGGGATTACGGAGATCTTCTGGAACTTTCTTCCATTGTTCACGACGATCACACCGGTCACCGTCTCAGGCTCGATGGTTTACCTCGCGTGCCGTTCGGCACATCCGTTCGTCCTACTTTTAGCGAATAGGCAGATTCGAAATAAGGTCAGGGATATGTTTGGCTTTCAGTCACTTCCAAGTCCGAATAGACGAGGAACAATTGGCCCCAGTACGGGCCATAGGGTGGCGTGGGGCGGAGGAAGTACTCTAGCTATCCTGAACGATGCTTGATTTCATTCTCAGGCTTCAACGTTTTAAAGCGAAAATTGCACAGCATCAGGTATTTTGCGCGCTATGCTTAACCGTAGTGTTTGTCCGCTTTATTGGCTTATTTTGTTTCATTGTTACTGGCTTTTAACCAATATGTACATGTAAAATTTATAGTTGAGACAAATATGCGCGCTCTGTATCTATTCTACCTCATTAATTTGCTTGATGACCTCTACGTAGCAGCATGGTGTTTACGGGCGACGGGTCTATTCGATCAGTCTTAGTAATCACATAACGTATTCATAATAAAGAAGCAGAAAAGCTGTGAGCTACACCCCATGAGACGCTCAGCTATCGCCTCGAGCTAAAATAAATTGAGAAAAGAATTGAGAAGCATGCATTCTTCTGAAACTTGAGGCCATAGCTTCAACAAACTTTGGTACATTTTGCCTTTACAATAATTCACAGTTATGGTTTGGCCGATAAACGCGGTCCCATCTGTTCTATTAACCTCCTGCCCTTGTGTAAATATCTAAAGCGTATCTTTTTGCATCCTGCCTGAAGCGCGTAAGCAAAAGGATAGCTAACTGGTCAAACATGGATTTCCCCCTCAGCCTCCCCCTCCTTCTCTCCCTCGACTGGTGCCTGCTGCGGTTCGTCTAGTGATTTTTCCGGGCCGATTTTCAATTTTTTGTTTTCTTTCCGTTGCCGGCTAGCCTGGAAAAAATTTTCTTTTTTCTTTCCGTTGTACGAGGGGGCGGAAAAATCATTTTTCCTTTCCGTCTTCCTTTCGGCAGCCCCGGAAAATTTTCCGGAAAAAATCACTACCTCATCGTAGTCGTCGTAGGGCCTCCGTCCAAAGCTATCACACATTTCGATTTTCAAGAAATTCACGTACGGAGATAGGCAAGAGGTCGGCCGAATCAGACCGCGGCGAGCGGTCGCCTATCTTGTAGGTGTAAAACTAACGGTTTTCAAGCGACGAATTTTCCAAAATACGCTCTCGGCCCAGGTCGTGCACACATAGGGTTGTTCGGGGCCCCCGCCCCCCCCCCCGGGGGGGGGGGGGGCTGACGGCAATGCTCCGGGGGCTTAACTTAGACAAGTTGAAAAATTGCCTCAAAAACAAATTCATGTCAGTGTTTATGTCTAATATTGCTAGATGTACTAGTTGTAAGTATCAGCAACTTTGTATACGTGCTTTGGTTGGTGTGGTACAGAGATGGTCGCGGGCCGAGCCAAACCTCGGAAAAATAATCTCGGGCCGGGCTGACCGATCCTTAATTAAGGACTCCTTAAAGAACAGTTTTTGTTGCCGACCTTTGTTCTGCTGCTTTTTCAAAGAAAACTGCAAGTAGACGTGCAGGGTTGTCTCAAAAAGCGCGCAAAGGCAAGCTCGTGCAATGGCCAGCGATTGCTGGATGCGCTTCTGCGAATTGTGTCCGGGTCGGGCCTGGCCGAGGGCTGAAAAAAATGTTCGGGCCGGGCCGAAAGCTGGAAAAAAAACATGTTCGGGCCGGGCTCCGAATATGCCGGCCCGCGACCATCTCTGTTGTGGTATGACATAATCTGGAGTATGACCGGTACACTATATCGATAGCTTTTTGGCTAATCGAGGGCGGCTTTTCGCTGATTGTTGGTTTTGGCTGAAATGAATAACCCCATAGAAGGGTGGCCAAATCGTATGTAAGGTGTGAAACTTGCCGTAGGCTGTTTGCAGGACCTGGGTCGAAAGCCTAAGCCTCGCCAAACAACATCTTGACCACGCAACGGCTTTCCACAATTTCAGGGAGTCGTAGAGTATATAAAATTCGTACCGAGTGAAATTCAACATCAGCCGGTCTGACTGCTTTGTCCCGCAATTCCTTTTCGTAAATCTCTTATCAGCAAATCTTCTATTGGCACTGAGGCAGCCAATCAGGAAGGCTGCTGGTGTGGCTGAAAGGGTGCTGACAAACGCGGACACGGTGCAGCGGCGTTTTTCTATCTCGGTAGTGTATATGAAATTCTGCGCCGGGAAAAAGTATATTTTGCCAATTGCCAGGAAGCGAAGACCCGGACGTCAGCCTTAAAAACCCACTGTCCGACTGAGCCTTCTGAACTCGACCAATTCCTACTCTATGGGTTACGCTTCGCGCGCTGCAACTGTAGGTATTTACCGTGTTTGACTGTTGGCTATATTCTGATATCCCTGTACAGCCCACATCATTCAGTCACGCCCGCCCAATCACGGAAGCGGTCCGCCTTGGAGTAGCAAGGCACCACGAAGTAGCCTCCGATCGAGGTTGACAAACTGAACGTGCCTGTCAAGAGCGTGAACATGCCAGCGTGTCGATCGAAGCTCTCGTCTCAGATGGCTGATCACATGTTGCATGCCCGAAACCGTCTTCTCCAGCGAGATGAAAGCTTGCAACAGATTGTCTTGGTTTACAGTCGACACATTGCTTGCAGCAACCGTCGCTTGACTCTTTGCCTTCTTACAAACAAGCTCAAATGGCAGCTTGACAAAAAAGACGACGATATGAATAAGCGCAAGAAAGCTCGCGCCGAGATACAAACTGAGATTGCCGCCGAGCGAAGTGACAAGCGTCTTCCACTCCATCGTTAGGTATTCATCGACCTTCTGGTAGACGAACTTCGCCGGCGACAGTTTCACCACCGTCGTTGCATTCAGATGGACAAATGTCGGATCGACGCCCATAATTGCGCTCGAGAAAAGGAGCGCTTCGCAGTCACGTTCGTAGCACTGGAGAGAACAGTTCTCCGTCCAATCGTTCACATCCGGGGCTCTACAGCTACCGAGGCGTTCGAGTTTGTCGTCGGCCGTCGTCGGACAACTTCGAAGACGGCGAGGCAACGCTGCGATCTGCTGCACGAACTGGCGCGCAAGAGGTAAACAGTCGCACGCGTAGACGAGCCTTTCAACATGGCACCACATCGAGCACGCCCAATGCGTCGTCGCTCGTCCCATGCCAGACTTTTGTGCGTTTTCCCAGCATCCGCTTCGTCGAAGGTTTACCGACGTGCTCGCCGTTTCGAGGTTAAAGTGCACTGCCTGCTTCTTGCCGGAAACGACCATAAACGGTGGTTGCTGCTCGGCGTACTTTCCGCCAAGGTCAACGACGACGTACATCTTCGGTGTCCACTCTTTGTAGAGCGCTTCGTAGTTCATCGTCAGTGTTGCATAATCAAGCGTCGCACGAAAGCTGAAGGGCGGTGAATCTGACGACTCGTTCGCTAGCCGATAGCACATAAACTCCGTTCCGGCGGCGTTGCGCCCGAAGTAGACGGGAGAGGAAAAATACTTGCAAAAGTTTTGCGGCGTGTAGCGGTCGGTACTGAAGCTGTACACGCTAAGTCGGATCTGCAGCACGGCGCACATAAGCGTCCCAGTGATGTGCAAAAGCTCGGCAAAGTTAGCCACCTTCGCGACGAAGGTCTGATGTAGACGCTTGACGGCGGACGGCGTCGTCTGACCACTTTTGCTTTGTGGTGACATAAGTTGCAATTCGAGGTCAACGAGACGAATGAACATTGCGGTAGTGAGGCTGAAAAACGCTATTTCGTCGGAGCTGAAGATATCAGCCGTCGACTGCGTAAATTTGTGATATGCCCCAAAGGCATCGCCGGCTGTTTCGGGCTCCGACAAATTTTTCTTCGTTTGTTCGCGGAGGAGCGCACCACTGCATTCTTCCAGTTCGTAAATCTTCGCCAATTTTGCTTGCAATGTTCGCGGAAAGTCCGACTTGTTAATGACGTTGGCGATCACGTCATCAACCTTTCCCTCATAGAGCTTTACGAGGAGATCGGAGCGCACCTCAACGCAGAGGATGGCGTTTGGAAAGCTCAAACCGGTTGTGCTGTTCGTCACATAGGAGACACGGCTCGCCGTCGGTTCGGAGAGAAACGTCTCGATCGTCTGTGTCACGTTCATGACGGTGGTGATCGAGAAGCCGAGCAGAATGGCGATCCAGAAGAGCCGTTCGACGAAGAAGTCGGACATGCGGATGAAGTTGAACACGCGGATTACGGTGGTGGTCGAAAACTTTTCAAAGTATGTTTGGCACATTTTGTGAGCCGGTGGCATGTCGATTGGCGAAAGGAGTACGGTCGATTTGGCGCCAAAGATCAATTCACGCTGGCTTGTGTTTCCCTTTCATGTAGCCAGTCGTAGCATTCGCAGGACGTTCAAGCGTTTCGCGACCAGCCATTGACGAGGTAAGCGTTCCATCTCCGAGTCCAAAACAAGCAGGAACTTTTTATCGATTTGGTGCTTTGAAAAGAGTATATCAATTTTGCTTTTTAGCGCAATCTACTCAAATGTCAACGAAAAACCAGCTGACGCGTTCTCCTGGAAACTAATACGCCCAGCATTTTACCAGAAGGTACAATTTTGCCGTTTTGACGTGAAAGGCGAATACTAACCAATTAGCTTTGGTAATATAATACACCAGCTTTCTGACGCAGAAGGTTTGCAAAAATTCAATTCTTACATTTGCATTGTAATTTGCAACTAAATTCAAAAAACGTTATTTTGCATCTAGGGCTTATGCACATATGATGTCACCTGCCAAGGGGGGAGGGGGGTCGAAAAATTTTCCATGGAAGGTGATGCTACGTCTAAAAGATAGCCTATGTTTATATGTAAGCCAGGTGACGGAGGGGAGGGGGGTCAAAATTTTTGAATTTTTAGTTGACGTCATATCTGCATGAGCCCCCGGTGTGACCGCCATTACCAGTCAACATCTGCTCTCCGTCCACTCGGAAGACGCATTCTCGAAGTCCCGTCGGCAACGGGCTAAACTGTGGGAGGACCCGACGCACACGAATCTCATAATTGTGCGCTCGGATTTGCGCTTCGACGTCGCACCAAAGAACGCATTGAAACTGTGCCAATCGCACGTAGCTTTTATCCCAACATCCGCTTCGACCGAGATTCACTTGCGTGCTTTGCGTTTCGAGGCTGAAGTTGACCGTCTGCCTTTCGTTGAACGAAAGTTGCAGTGGTGATTGTTGCCTGGTGGCTTACTTCCCATCAAGATCGAAAACGATCTTTGGTAGTTCGTCGACAGAATTCCCATAAAGTCGCTCGACGTGAACGGTTAGAGTTTATGCATTGTGGAAGACCAGCGACGACGGTGATTGGTCTCGGGCGCGATAGCAAATGCACTGGTCACCTGTTGGCGTGTGGCCAATGCCATTGGCGAAAGTTTGCAAAAGTTGTACGGTGTGTAGCGGCTGATGTCGGCGTAAAGGCCGAATGCCCAACGACGCACATTATCTCCGCTGTCAGAGCGAACAATTCGCTGAAGTTCGTCCCTTTCTCCTAAACGCAAAGCTTTTGAGGCGCAGCTTGCAAATGTAACAAAATTTCGACGATATCTCGCGAAGACGACGCAAGACGAAGACGTGAATGGATGTGAATTCTCTGCTTTACGATATGGTGATGGGCTTCCAACGCTGAAGCATTAGAATCACACTCCGTTTCAATTCAAAGTTCGATAACCCCGGCGCTTCGTGAACGACGGGTTGAAATTAGCTAGTTCTACTTCTTTGGGCCTAGCGTTTAAGTTCAACCGCGCACATTTTTCAAACCTTCGATTTATTCTCTGTACTGTGCGCCTATACATAGGGTTCCTAATCACTGGAGGCACGAAATTTGGCCCTGGGGTCCTCTGAGGGGCCCTTTTCCGTCCCTGGTCACCCAAAAGCGAACGATCAGAATAACGGCCCTCGATCTGCCAAAAAAGCTATCGATGTAGTGTACCTATCATACTCCAGACTATGTTATACCACACCAACCGAAGCACGAACACGAAGTTGCTGATACTTACAACCAAAGAACGGCCGATTTTAAAACAAGTAAATCGGCGAAGCCGAAAGCATCCTGCCTGGAAAAAAAATCTGTCAACTTTTATCAAACAGTTTTAGCGGAGGGGCAGCGGAGGGGGCGGAGGAGGGGTGGAGGAGGGGCGGAGGAGACGACGGAAGTGGGCAGAGGATGGGGCGGAGGGGCGGAAAGGGGTGGAGAAGAGGGCGGAAAAGGCTGTTGAAACGTATAGCTGTCCTTTTGCTTGCGCGCTCCAGGCAGGATGCAAAAAAATAACGGAAAAATTTCGGTTCAGTTCTACGAAAAAACCGAGCTCGGTCTTTTTTGTTTTTTTTCGGTTTTTTAACTGCCTAAAAGTGACTACAATGCGTGTTTAAAGCCTCTTGAAAGGGGTCAGAACTCACAAAGACCGAAAAACCGACAAAACTCGAAGAAGAATAGACAAGTTGGTTTTTAGAGCTTTGTCAACAATCAGCGTGACCATCTCCGGCCGGTCAAAAGTAGGATTAAAGTTAAACTTCTCGACCCCGTATCTCAACGAAGAAATATAGGAGCGCAAAAAGCAGGTCAGATTCGTACTCAACTCGTTGAGATTTTGCGGAACGGCTCACTTGCAAAAAAACTTTTTTGATTCTTTTTCACCACCAAGCGCACATGCTTGACTTTTTGTGACAACGCGCAGCGTTTTCTGTCTGAAGTCGCATTTTTTTCTCGATTTTTTTTTCCTGAAAAACAGGCTTTTGTTCTACTTTCTGGCCGGCCGATAGTAGGACAGGAGCCCAAAAAGTAGGACGAGTGGTCACGCTGTCAACAATACCTCCGAGAGAAAAATTGGAAAATACACAGAAAAAATTTGTAACAGTTAGGGAAAAAAACTCGTTCAAAGCGTGTTTTAGGCAAATAAAAAAATCAAAAAACCGAAAAAACCGTTTTTTCGGTTTCCACGAAAACCAAAAAATTTCGGTTCCTCTACCCCTTAAAAACCGGAAATTTTGGTTTTTTCGGTTAACCAAAAAAACCGGCCGTTCTCTGCTTTGAACTACATCTAGCAATATTGGACATAAACACTGACATGAATTTATTTTTGAGACAATTTTTCAACTTGTCCAAGTTAAGTCCCCGGGGCACGGGGGTACTATACACCTACACGTTTGAAGACCTTGTGCATCAAGGTCGACGTATGGTAAACCCTGCATAAAGCTACATTCATTCTATCACAGTAAGAATCTCGCTAAAAGGCTATTCGCTAATCCCGATGACACAGAAGAGCGGGTATAAGAGAAATTGAACTAAGCCCAAGACTTCCTAGAAATCGAGTGAACAACGTTAGCCGTCCGTCACTGCGGCTCGCCTTACATTGATCTACCGGCAGCAGACTTCTGTTTCCCGATCGGGCCGCCAGTTCACAACGATCCGCTGGTGTAACCACCTGCTGCCGCCAATCCCTTGTCGTGCAACTCCTTTATCTGCGGTGCGGTGAACATCGTGTAGAGGTCGAGCTCCAGCGGTATCTTGTCGCCGAGCCAGATCGCGTTCTTCGTGTGGTCCTCGGCGGTGCCCTCGTAGTCGTCGGTGATCGCATGAAAGAACGCGGAATGATCGCCATGGTTGACGGCCATCCATGGTGCGATCATGCCGAGAGCGCCGGCGTGTGAATCTCAATCTCGAACGTGCCGATCAAATGTGGCCCACCGGGGGACGGAAAGAGCGGCGACACGAGCGCGGTCGGAAATTCCTTGATAACGCGATCGCGAAGCGCCTGCGCCGATTCGACGTGCTTGGGATTGTTGTGCTTGAAATAGACGTGGATGTGGTATTTTCGAATTGGCGCTGGGAACTTTGCGTCAGCCATCGTTGTTATTGCGTGTTCCGGGGAAAAAACGTTGCGAGCGTCGAGTACGTAGGAAGACAGAGAAAAGAGTCTCGTAAACGAAGTATTTTTTGAAGCGCGAACACTGACGAAACCAGATAACGACCTTTCAGCTGTCGCAGCAAGTTACGTCGACGTAAAACACACAATGTGTAGTGCAAATAAATTGCACCCGACATTTGGGCAACGTGAAAATTTGGAAAACAAATAATAAAATTCGCAAAGTTTGACCAAAGTCTACTTAGCAGAGCCTTGCTGCTCCGCGGTGGACGGCTCCGCTTCCGTGCTAAGGAGGGCCTGATGGATGTGGACTGTGTTGTTTGGCAGGGGCGACCGCAGCATTTCTTTTCAGAGGGTCAGTCTACTGGAGACCGGACGCTGAGAGGGTCAAAGCACTAAAATTCACCAGATTTGCTCAAAAATGGCTTGAAATTTTCAATTTTTCGGCAGCTTTGGGTTCGGACTCCCTGGTCTCCGATCGTGCGGGAAATCATGCAGGAATATTCTATCATTATGATTTATGAGCAATCATTTTGTTGCGTTTTCAGTAAATGCCGGAATTCATACTATTGCAGCGCGCAACGTTCTGAGCCGATAGAGAAGAACTGGTCGAGTTCCAAAAGCTCGGCCGTCGTCCAGTATACTTTGTCGTCTTTTGAGCTGACGTCAATGTTTTCACATCCTGGCAAAGCTTACTGGCTAATTTTTGTAGCATTCAAGCTCAACCCCGTTTTCTGAAACCTCAGGCTTTTTCTCAGCAGCATATTAATACGCCTTCACGTCTACACGTTTGAAAACCTTGTGCCATCAGTCTCGACGAAATGGTAAACCCTGTAAACAGCTATATTCACCGTATTACAGAAAATGTCGCAATAAGGCTAACGCTAATCGCGATGCTAGAGAAAGCGGGATATGATAGAAATTGAAGTAAACCCAAATCATCCACTAGAAATCGAGTGAACAATGTTAGCCGTCTAACCATGCGGCCCGCCCTACGCCGATCCACCGGCTGCCGCAGCCGCCTTCGCTGCCGCCAGTATGTTGTCGTGCAGCTCCTTCAGCTGCGGCGGCGTCATCATCGTGAAGACGTCGAGGTCGAGTGGTATCTTTTCGCCGAGCCAGAGCGCATCCTTCGTATGGTCGTCGGGGGTGCCCTCGTAGTCGTCGGTGAGCGGGTGAAGGAGCGCGCTATGGTCGCCGTGGTTGACGGCCATCCATGGTACGATCATGCCAAAGAGCGCCGGCGTGTGGATCTCAACTTCGAACGTGCCGGCCAGATGTGGCCCACCGATGCGCGGGAAGAGCGGCGACACCGCGGCCGCCGGAAATTCCTTGGCAACGCGATCGCGAAGCGCCTGCGCAGATTGGACGTGCTTTGGATTGTTTTGCTTGAAATAGACGTGGATGTGGTATTTTCGAATTGGCGCCGGGAATTTTGCGTCAGCCATCGTTGTTATTGCGTGTTCCGGAGGACAATATTGCGAGCGTCGAGTATGAAGACAGAGAAAAGAGTCTGGCAAACAAAGCGTTTTTTGAAGCGCGAACACTGGCGAAACCAGATAATAACCTGTCAGCTGTCGGGGCGAGTTACGTAGACGCAGTGCATCTAGTGCGTAGTGTAAACAGAAAGGCTGACTTGCCCCAAAAAACAACTTGCTATAGGCCGTTTTTTACGATGCTTCCTTGGTAAACAGGACAAAATGCGAGCGCGTACGAAAAATCATGATTGTCGACGGCGCACAAATTGATCTTTGCAATGATCGCAAAAATAGCTGGTACGCGCTGCGCACGTATATCGTCCTATTTACCAAGGAAGCATGGTAAAAAACGGCCTATAGCATACGTCGTTCAAAGAGCGAAATCCTGGACGAAAATTTTTTTGCTGTTTGTACCATGGCGAGCCCGGAGAGTTCTCAAAAGTTGCAGCTGGCAAAACAACGCTGAAAAGGACTGCTTATATTTTAGGTGGACTGAATGTTGCAATTTTTAAGCCAATCAAGCTCGACCTACGCTGCAGTAGCACATTTTGATTGTGCCGCGGACATAGGAAATAGGGTTTTATCGTCGACATATGCTTCGCCAACACTGCCACAGTTATATGCTAGGCCGGGCCGACGAATTATGCTGAACATTCATGAGCAAATTGGCACAGAAG
This sequence comes from Prismatolaimus dolichurus, assembly GCA_034691745.1. Taxonomy (NCBI): domain Eukaryota; kingdom Metazoa; phylum Nematoda; class Enoplea; order Triplonchida; family Prismatolaimidae; genus Prismatolaimus; species Prismatolaimus dolichurus. Next base: position 29,855 of record JAQGBB010000054.1, read on the forward strand.
GGGCTCATCCATATATGACGTCACTTGCCGAGGGGGAAAGGAGGTCCGAAAATTTTGCGTGAAAGGTGACGCTACGTGTAAAAGATAGATCATGTTTACGTGTTAAGCCAGGTGACGGAGGAGGGTCGAGAAATTTGAATTTTTAGGCAACCTCATATATGGATGAGTCCAAGAGGGCCCACTGTGGCGTGATGTGCATAAGGGGTAAGGTCCGACCAAACGTGACGTGATGCGTAGAAGATGGTATTCAGAGGAAGAAAGGAAGCGGGTAAGGTCAAAAATATAAATTTTACGATGTCATAAATGGATCGCACGACCGTTTTTAGCAACAGGGCTGCACCTAGCAGCTTTTCGTGCAGCTCAACAACCTGGAACCACATGTCGATACAGTCATCCCATGCACAAAAGGGCGAATCCCCGCTTTAGATGCACGGCGCTGCATGTGAAAACATGTCAGCCGTCGTAAAGGGTGTCACGATTTTACTGAAACTAAAACTAGAACTCGAGTTATAGTAAGGGATTTCGAGTTATAGTAAGAACTTAAACTAAAACTAAAACTGGAAGGGTTAACTGAAACTAAAACTGGAAGGGCCAACTGAAACTAAAACTGGAAGGGCCAACTGAAACTAAAACTGGAAGGGCCAACTGAAACTAAAACTGGAAGGGCCAA
>JAQGBB010000055.1:0-30484 GCA_034691745.1 Prismatolaimus dolichurus
GCAAAACGGTCGATGGTATGAGGACCCCACAAGCGGTCAAAAAACGCAAAACAATCGACCGTAACACCCCATTCGTCGAAATCAACAAAACGGCTTAGGGCATCGGCAATTTTGTTGAAGTCCCGTGAGATCCACTCGATCTCCAAGACAATGCCATAGTGCATGCATATTTTAAAAATGTTCAAAGCCAGGTAGTGGAGGTCCTCCTGCATCGAACCGTTAGAAACAATGGACACCACACTGGCGTTGTCGGTATGCCACTTAACGAGCTTATTTGTCAGAACCGAAGGGGCCAAACATTCAAGGGCGTATTCGATCGCCTTCGCTTCACGCCAGGCGGAACTCCTCAAACGCCCATCGGGCGAAAACAAGCGCGTGCAGAAAAACTCGTGTTTTCCATGAACCCGGACGTGCGCCCCACAAGCGAAGTAGCTAGCATCAGAATAGACGAGCATCTCCGATTTGGCTTTGGACAAAATTTGAGACCCACTATGCAAGGGTAAAGCGTGCAGCCAAAATTGAATTTCGTCGTGACAGCCTGGGGGTACTAATAGATTACCATCCCACGACCATGCTTTGTCAATCGCGCGATACAAATTTCTCGTCATCAAACGCGCAATGCGCCCCACCGCCGGCTGGAGGGAAATAATTTTGCCCGTCACTCCTGCCAAATAACGAGCGGTAGCGTATTTTCGAATAAACGCATCGCGCAAGGCGTGCAAGTATCGCTCTTTCTTTGACTCGGGAATACGGACCACAAAGTTTTTTAGATCGATTTCAAACCCCAAGTAACCAATTGTTTGGCTTGGTTCCCATTTTGACTTGGCCGAATTTTCAAGCCAGCCAGCCGTAGCCAGTTCGCTGCGCAGAACAACTGCCATGCGTTCGCACACTTCGGGCTGCTGATGAGTAGCGAAACCGTCGTCTAGATAAACTATGACGGGGTAACCATTCGCCCGCCATCGGCGCACCAAAGGTTTCATAATTTTTGTGCACACATAGGGGGCCACGGCAAGGCCGAAAGGGAGGACCGTATAAATATAGTACGTGTTGGCCCAGAAAAAACCCAAGAAAGCACAGTGCGAATTAAAAATTTCGATATGGTAGTAGCACGAACTGAGGTCAAATTTAATCATAAACCCGTTTTGAAAACAGTACTGCAACGCGAGCTTCAAATCCTCCAACTTGAAACGGAATTGTTGCAAAAAATTATTGAGATAAGTTAAATCGAGAATAAGGCGGTGCCTCCCTGCGTGGTCCACCGCCACCGTAAGAGGACTGACCACATGTGATCGGTCGTCAGACGCTTGTACTCTGCCATCCGCAAGCAAGCGCCCGGTTTCTCGATCGACAAAAATCGGGTGACTCAAGGCCGAACGGTTATTCTTAAAATACGCCTGCGCGGGGCCAAGGGCAAGGGCAATTTATAACCATGTTCTATAATATTCAACACCCACTGGTCCGCGTAGATGAAATGCCAGAAGGACGCATGCATGCGCAAAGAACCCTTCACCGACACATTATTTACAGTCTCGAGGTTTTCACACTTACACTGTACGGTTTTTACTTCCGAGGCGGACAGCTTCGAGAAAAGCGAGGTGGGAACGACGCTAGTATGGGGTGTTGCCGAGGAGACGTGGGAGAAGCGGGCGACTGGTGGAGACGCCACCACGGCGCTTGAAGCCGTAGCCTCCGTTGCCTCCACTGCCACCGTAGGGCGCGAGCCCGCCGCCGACGGCACCCCTGCCGAAACCTGCCACTCCGCCCCCGAAGAATCCGGGGCTCGGGCCGGCGACTTGTAGATACGGACATTCGCGTTCGTAGTGGCCAGCGACGCCGCACGTGTAGCAGATGGAGATCTCGCGTCGCGCTGCAGCTGCTCGCGCAGACTGACCGAAAAACTTGCCACCCACGTAGGATTGCTGGTAAGGGGACTGACGCTGATAGCCGTAGGCGGAGAAGGCGCGTTGGCCGAAGGACGGACTCTGCTTGGCTCCCTTTTCAGCGGCGAGAACTTGCCGCTCCACTTTGAGCAGCTCCTGCTCCGCATCGGAATCATCGCCGGCAGCGCACCGAGCGCGCTCGATTACCTCGATGGCCTTCCAGCCCGCGGGCGACTGATCGGCGAAGCGGATATGGCTCTGGCGCTCTTTGATGCGTTCAAGCGTGTCGCTGAGAAAATCCGACGCCTCGCTTACTTTACCTTTCCCAATGAGACGGATCACCGCTTTGATATCAGTCGCAATACCAGCGTTGAAAGTGAACTGACGTTCGTGCGCTTTGTGGGCGAACTGTGGCGTAGGGTCAGCCGCGATGCGCTGGATAGTGACCACGCTATCGCTCTTCTCAACCGCGCTCGCGATTCGCTTGTCGACGTAGTCGTGAAGGTCGCCTTTCAGATGGCCGAAAAGAATGTGAGCACAAGCGTTCGGATCGGCTATATCGGCGGCGATCGTGCGATCAGACACGATGGCTGGAATAGAGTGCGTAGTGGCCGGGGGCTCAGTCATAGCTGTCGAGCAAAGTGCGATCAAATTCGGACCGACGCGACAAAGTTTACCGACGAATCACCGCCAACAGTAAAAATGTTCAACGGATCTACGCAGCCTCTCCGGCAGAAAGATCTAACAGATCGACTAGTGAAGGAGAGAGAGGAGAGAGGAGGAAAGTGAATGCGGGCTTCGAACGGCGGGCTACTCGGAGAAGAGGTCGTGAATGACGAGGGAGGGGGAGGCGAGAAGTTTCATTAGGTATTTTCCGCTTGGTACCCCGGACCAATGGGAAGCTGCGAGCAGCGCCGCCTGCACATAAGCACAAATTCGCTGCTTCCACATCACGTTGCTGCTGCAACCTAGTCAAAATAGTTAGCGGCTTCCAATGCCTGTTGTTCGTACGATTCTTTCGATCGCTCGTTCGCGTGCTGTCTTCTCCTTAGAAGTAAACTTCTAGCTGACTACGTTGTAAGCTGAGAGATCTTACAAGGCGGCCAACAATCGAAAGGCTACATTCCACGCAGACTGCACGTTGCCACAAGAGTAATATAGGAATATTGTAGACACAGATACATGGTGCCGGTTTATTCTCTAAAATTGAACCAATATGGAAAATTTTAGGTTGGAAAGTGCGATTTTTGAAACCTCACTATTTTGCGCAGTTCTATGTAGTAAAGTAGTTAAACAGCTTACGCAGTCATGCAAAAGTGGCACTCTATTGACTGCAAAACCACAAATGCGGGGCTCAAGTTAGGTAGCACGCTTTGGTTGCCTACGGCATTGGTGTGTCTTGTTCAGGCACCACGTGGGCGTGGGCTCTGCGACGGCGCCAAATAATTGTTCCGGAAACGTTCAATTGGTGTCATATTGATACATATAGAGTTTTGCCACAATCAAGTAGTTAGTTTTAAGCTAATTCAAATCGACGAGGCCACCGACGACTGTGCTCCGACATATAGACACATTGCGTTGTTGAAGAACGGCCATAAAAATTGCGATGGAGTGAATAGCAGCTATGCAAAGAAACCAGAACGATGCAGATTGAGCGTTTATGAATTTTCAAATGACTTTGTACTGCGAAAAGTTGGGAAATGTTTGCGGCCCTTCAGCCCACGGCCGAATGAATCGGAGGCTGAAGTGTCTTGCAAAATAGAAGACTCAGCAAAGAGAAAACCGGCTGCAAAACCATTCTCAGAGCTTGATTACAAAAAATCGCGGCTTCATTAAATAATTAAATTTGTATGCACTAAGCACGATAACTCTGGAAATAAGCAAGCTAGTGGGCTAAATTTTTTGTGGAAATGCATTGGACAAATGTAGGTCGGCTTATGTTTGAAGTCTTACGTTTGTAGTGGTCCTTATGCAACGCATGAATGTCGACCGACGATGTTACACAAGTAGGTAAAACGAAAGCTTTATATAAATAACTCAAAAATGCGTTAACGGATTTAGCTAAAACATCAGTTTTGGCGTACTATTGCTAGATTGTATGGAATAAAATTTCATTTCATCAATGGTATTTTTCAAAAGTGGTATTAGACCCAGTTTGTCAGTGTCCAAAATTTTTAGGGTCATAACTCCAGAACGGATAAACCGATTTGGCTGAAATTTTGAGAGTGCTATTGGACAGCTGCTGCTTTATACTGCGCTTGCAGATAAACTTGAAACCATTTTCGGCAAAACCATCGAGAACTATGAATTTGAGACTTGCTTTGGCCATAACTTTTGAATACCTTAGCGTATTTGGCTAAAGTTTCCGTCGAGCGATCGTACATCAATCGAATGTTGAAAGCAGCATCACTTTGGCTCTGTCGTAAGCGGTTCCAGGTTTACTGCCATACGGCGTCAATGTTCGTCTAGTATCTGTACATCCACGTACATCCACGTGTATTTTCTATCAAATGTCAGCTGCATCTATTATAAACAAAAAACCTTACGCATCTCCATAAAGTCAACAAAGGGCGCGACCACCAGTTGGATGGCTCCAGCGTCACAAGTTTAATCAAGAGCATCTGATCAAAGCTTGCGTTACTATACGTCGAACTTTGTGTGCTCACCTTTATCAGCAGAAAGGCAAGGCATATAAAACTGAAACTCTGTATTATTATTTTCAGTGGCACTTAAATTTGGTCTTCTCACCATGTTGAAAACACTTGCATGTCTCCTGTGCGCAACACTAGTATCAAGCGCGGATACTTGCCGGCGGAAAGTGCCACTAACGCCAACATCAAGCTGTGGCTCACAACAAACGATGTTCAACGAAGGCGAGTGTCTCTGCTGCTACTACGATACAAAGAATATACCCACGATAGGCGTTGGTTTCAACCTTCAACGCAAAGATGCCGCACAGGTCATGTCCAGATATGGTCTAAAGCTAGCAGACGTCCTGAAAGATTGCACCGGCAAAACGACCAACAACTGCCTGACCGACGCAAATGCGAATGATCTTTTCAACACCTTCTCGTATCCCGAATTTGGCCCATGCGTTGACGAATATGCGCCCGGACTACCGACAGTAAAGCGAGCGGCTGTCATTGACGTGGCATTCGCTGGCTGTGCGACGCTGAATAAGTTTGTGAACATGCAAGCAGCGTTGAAAAAGCAAGATTGGAAAACGGCAGCAGCCGAGCTGCGAAACTCCGCTTGGTGTACCCAAGTTGGCGCAAATCGGTGCAATTCGGACTACAACTGTATTCTTTCGGGTGAGTAAAGCTAAGAGGTCAAAAATTCTTTTTTTTTTCACTTTTGCATCGAAGTTTTTTAGGTTGAACGTTGTCATTATAGTGAATTAGGAAAAAACGGTACGATTCATGAATTGGGAAATGAAGAAATGTTTAAGTAGTGTTCAAAGGTGTACCAGGCTTTTCTAAAAGTGTTCTAGAATTTCATGAAGCCGCTTAGACGTTTTTTAATACAAGCAGAATGCCTTACGGCCGGCTATGCCGCAACACTTGCTGCTTGCCACAGTCGCTTCAAATGAGCCACGGTAGGATACGACGGCACGTCAGACCATGGCGATAGAATGTGCCCAAATATAGCATTTCGGCAATGTGACAACAAGTAAACCGGAAGAGTCGAGATGCATCTGGCGTTTTAACAGAAAAAAACAGCCAGAAAATTTCTTTTGGCATTTTTGTCTTTTTTGAGTTTTTCATTTATTTTTTATTTTTGGCAAGTTGTCTTTCTGGTACATGCTCTGGAACACTCTGAAACAGCATGAAAAATTCAGGTGTTACACCGTCTAGACATATGCCACAGTATACCAGTATACTCTAGATGTATGCTGATTTTGTCCGAGAAGGAGAGTGGGAGAAAGTCGGAAGAGGGGTAAAGGTGGGGTCAATGTTTGGCCATAGAGCTATCTTTTGAGTCAACGCTGCGTGCTTCAGGCAGGATGCAATAAACTGGCGAAGCCAAAGAACACATCTTCTGTATTGCACAGATTGGCTTTAAAAGCATGAACGATGAACACTGAGTTGCACTCGGCAATTTTCAGCTTGAACAATTTGCTCCATCTATAAACGCACGGATAGACAATTTAGTGTAAAAAGCTCAAAAGAGGAACGCCTCGTCCAGCGAAAGAGTAATGTCGTCAAGAATCGCAAACGCGTTTACCGCAGTGTTCTGTTTATCGGAAGCATTCTTGACGGTGAACACCACCTAAAAAATCTATCCTCTATGAGATGATCAAGGTTTTCCGAATTTATTCTCTAAAGCAATCTGCTTGCAAACCAGGCAAAGCTCATCGCCATTGAAAAGCAGTGGCAGCGATCTCCGCGTTGGTTCCTGCGATGATTGGGGTAGAGAGCAGAAAAAGAACGCGTCTCCATCGTGCGCACATCTCGTGCAAACGCGAAGCTCAACGCCGGCGCTGAAGCAGGCGCTGAAGCGAACGACGCCGTTCGGCCGAAAGCGCATCGGCTGACTAGAAAGCATCGCCTCGTCGCCAGGCGACGAGCTCACGAAGAGCGCGAACGGATCCTCTAAATTTAGTTTGTAAAACGATGCTGGATTTTTTTCTTCGATAAAAATTCAATTGTTAGCTTGTACTTGGTATGATGCATGACTTCAAGAAGAGATTGTTGACTATGCCGCTTGCGTTCAAAAATCTTAATGAAGTGTCTTCGGTGTCGGCGCGCCAACGACAGGTTTGCTTGAAGTTGCAGTCAAGATCTTCCACGTGTAGGACGTTTGACTCTATTTTTATTACGTCATAAAATAACAATCTTTCCAGCATGGCGGATTGATTTTCACGCTTATCAGTTGCACTGCTGCAATTCTTAGAATTCAATTAGTGTTTTATTTTAGATAAATTTAGACTAATCTTAAAGTTAATCAAATTAGATTAAATTTTAATTTATATTTTCTTTTGAAAAAAATTACGTTTTCCTCGAAAAACATTGTAAATTTTAAATTCAAACCAATAAAATTTGTTTTCCGGTGATCTTTGCTAAAAATTGTTTTATCGCGCGATTTGAAAATGAAAATTTTTTTGCACATGCATGTAATTTTCGGACTTGCATATAACTTGGAATAATTTTTATTTTGTTCAACGTCTCGGTATCTACATGCTTACAACTCACCATCTGTCGTTAAACGTCTAAGATCCAGTCGAGTCGAATGAGCTACAGAACACATCAAAAGCAACTATTTCCAACAAATTTTTCACTGATGCCTAATTTTGCAAACCTTCAAGTGCACTCTCGGCATGCCTAATATCGACGTCATCTAGCCCGTCGAAGAGTCCATTGTGGAGCAGAATTTGACGTTTCTGCACCATCTTGAAACGTCGCTCTTTGTGCCGCTGTCGAAGACGCGGTTCGGGGCGTTGTTGCGTCTTCGTATCCGGCGGCCCCTGCTGGCCACCACGATCCTCTGTGGCCTTCGGGAAGGGCGCCTCCTCGTTGTTATTTGGCGACAGAGAAATTGCCGCGTCCGCATTCGCCGCGATTGCCGTCCTGTCCTTGGAACAGAGATCGGGATTGCTATACTTTATGTCGTCGAGAAGCCCTAGTCTGCCGGGTTTGTTCTTATAGCCGCCATCCCAGAAAATTAGCTGAATAGTCAAGCGGAATGGTCAGAAAGGAAAGAAAGCATGGGCTAATATGAGCTGAAACCTCAAAGGGTTGATCAATCGGTCCAACTTGAACGACCCGCTGCGGCGGTAGAACGCCGTCCATCGAGCGGACGAACGACGGCGAACATTTTACTAGCTTTTTCGTTTTCGGATATCGGATGCATACCTTGAGGCGAACCCCCGGCGAGTTCCAATATATTGCAAAAATATGAATTGACATTATTGATTTTTGGGTTTTCCCCGTTGTCCGACTGTCAAATACTTGAACTGTATTTTTGCCTTTGGGCCGGCTTCAAGTATCGTATCGCTGATGAAATATCGACCCGTTTCGTTTTGTCTCGCCACCGTTAAAATATAGGACGATTCTATAAAAGTGCATAAATTCGGCCTAAAATTCTCCATTAATTTTTATCAAAGTTATATTTTCATTTTAAAATTATTTTAATTTATTTTATTTTTTATTTTTTTTCTTGCGTACTTGGAGCTGGTGTCGAGCCGAATACCGAATACGGTCGATTTTATGAAGAGTAGAAAAATCCGTATTTCGGCTTTAACAGATGCTAGAAAACTCACTGGAACCTTTCCATTGGTCTACACGCACTTTTCCCTTGCCAAAGGTCTCTAAAAGCGCAGATTTTGGCTAGCCGAGATTTTTTTTCTATGAAAAGGATCTCATGCTCAGAAATTTTTTTGAAAAACGAATATTACTGTCCAGTGCGTCGTTGATAACGCCCTGGTAGTAGGGCCACACGTCGCCCGCAAGACCCGAGAGACCGCTGAGGCCGGCGAAAGAGAAGACAATCGTATTTGCAGTACCACCACCGGAAGCTTCGACAATATAAAACCCTGAAATTTATAACATAGCCCAACAGTTTGCATTTATGTAAATTTTCTTATTACATGTACGTAAACTATCTATTTCACAGCAGGAGGACAACTAACAGCGGCAAAAATTGATAATCTAAAACACGGCGGATTAAAGTTGTTTTTTTTTTGTCAAATTTTTCGGTCTTGCTAGCGACGACGCAAACTTGACATTTTTATGCACAAAACTGTTTCGAAACGCGTAGTTTATAATGGATGGTGTTTGGCATCTGTTTGATTATGGCTCGGGCCCATGTGAAAGAATCTGCGTAGCAAACGAATTCGGCGGTCTCTCGGACCTGCATAATTTTCGCCAGGTAGTTGAAAAGTAACCCAACTTATTACTGTTAGTGATTTGCGTTCAGATAGAATCGCGACTGAGGAAAATTCTAGCTCTGATTTGCACAGTCTGTGGTGATCGTAAAAATTTCAAAATAGCGGCAAGCGGAATCGGGAAACGAAAGCTCAACAAACGTTTTGTTTCTCAATTTCACGTTTGAAATAGCTGCGCGCAGTAGCGGTACTAGAAGAAAATTTTTTTTTCGTTTACATGTGGAGTCAAAGTCGAGTCGAATCATGTTCAGATCCAGGAGTGCTCAAATCGAACCCTTTGACACTCGCAATTTTTCAGTTTCTTTGCGGTGGCCAATTTATTTATTTTTCCATATTAATAATTAATAATTAATTTTAATTAGAATTAGTAAGATTAACAAAATTTAAAAATTGTTAGATAATTAGGAAACTGATAGAGTTGCAACTGTTTGATTTTTCGATTATGATGTTTAGAAATCCTGCTAGTGATATGGTGTACTGGTGATATTTAGTCCTGGGACACGCCCTTGCGGTGGAAAAATATTTTGGATTATGCTAATGAAGTCTCAGTAGCCATTAAAAATTCAATTTGCTCAAAAACCAGCAGAAAAGTCAAAAGTTATCGAACAAAGAGTACCTCGCTCCGGAGGAAATAGGCAAAGAATTGCAACGACGGCGACGCCTAGTGCAAAAAATCGGCTCCGAAATTGCGACATTCTTTGCTGCTCAGCTGCTGAAAACAAACATTCTTGAGCTCGGTCTGTCGACGTCAATGTGAAGGAAAGACAATTGGGATGCAAGACTTTTTCTATCGAGAAGAGAAAACATCCGGTTTTAGGTGGAACTGATGAGCATGCGCAAAGTTGGCAAAACAAAGGCGAAAGCACTCAAGCGGTTATTCGCAGCCCTATCGTTAGGCGGATCGCGCCACATTTATTTGTGAACAATGTTATAATTTTTTGTGTTTTGGCCGAATAACATAAAACGACGGAACAGGTTAGACGTCTTTAAGGGAGGCGTCTTCGGTTGCCAGATTGAATTTTTCTCTTAACTAGCAATAAGAAAAAATTTTCATTTTTTTTAATTATTATTTTTTGCGTTCACTCCAAAAATGTGCAACATAAATGAAAACCTCGCGCAAATAAAAGTCGATAATTTTTTTGGCGAGAAACGTCTGGTGCCCGAAATCGAAGCCGAGAGCAGTGCTGTAAACTTCCGTGTAAAAACGTTTGACGGCGAATAATGATACGTTCGAATCTGCGTAGTGTTGAAAATTATCGCGTGGAGTTTGGTCTGTCATCATTCTGTCTTAAGTGAATTTCGGACGTGTTTTAACGCATGCTGAAGCCGATGAAGAGCCTCATTCGCGCTAAGCTGTAACGCACTAATTTTTTTGCTTTTCAAACGCCTAATTGTTGGAGGCAAACTGCAAGTCAAGACAAGACAAAAAAGATTTTACTTCAATTAAGAAGCATGTATCAAATAGTAGAATGCAAGAAAAAGTACTCAATTGAGAATACGCGATTGAGAATGGCAAGAGCATTTTACAACTTTGCGCCAGAACTCAGGTATGCAGATAAATGTACACGTTTGAAACGACTTACAAACTGGCTGAGTGATGGAGCACAAACAACATCACCTGGAAGACTGTTCCAGACGGGAATAACACGATGTAAGTAAAAATGTTGCCAAGATAGCAAAGTTGGAACAGAAAAAACAGCAGCGAGATCATACGAGTTGCGAGCCATATCATAACGAGCAGGAACAATAAAAAGCGCATTGCAATGAAAATAAACATCTCATCAAACGCAAGAAATACACCATATTATGCACAGTCTGGTACATAAACACTGCATCAAAACGCAGGCGACGGAGGTCGAGTGCGTCGAGCTTCCAGAAAGCTAAACGTTCATTAACAGAAACATCGGCAAAAGAAGGACTACGTGCAAGATGCTACATTTGAAGTTTTTCGATAGCGTGAATGTCTCAGATATACGAGGGAGACCACAACTGCGTGCCATATCGGGCCGTGCACAACTGACGTCAGCTCAAAATTTGAATTTTTGCTCTCACACGCCCTTTTCCTCGTCACTCATCGTCAGTTTTGAGTCATCCCTCTTCCTCTAACGTCAGTTCTGGACTGACCCCCAGCAAGTAAGTTTTTTGATCGGCACAATGTCAATTTGTCAAAATTCCAAACGTCAGCGCACAAAGCCGAGTTTTTACCAACGCAGACATAAACGCACCAATGACCAAGTCAAAAAGGAAATGCAATTTCTAGCAATCAACGAACGCGCTTTGCTAAGTCAGGGCAGCGCAGCCCGAAAAGGTTTCTGCTCTAGCACTTAAACTCATCAGTATCAGAATCGAGCTGACTGCTGTAGAACAGAGTTGCAACGAAATTGGGACAAAAATTCGAAAATTTTCGCATTAAATTAAATAGTTAAGAAATTCAATTTGAAATTTTTCAAATCCTTGCAATTTTTTTTCGAATAGTTTCAAATTTACAAATGACTGAATTACGTCCTAGAGCACCACATTTTTACGAGAAAATGCGCATTCTTGCTCTACCAAATCGACAATATCCTCATTGCATTAAAAATGCTCGCGAAAATACGAGTCAATAAAAAAACGGCAGAAATTTTTTATAAAGCTAGTCAATGTAAAAAAATCGAAAAAATTAGGCTTTTTCGCATTTTGTTTTATTTTTTGGCCTAAAGAATTCGAATTTAGTTTTCGAATTTTTTCGAACGCCGCAAATATTGGAAAATTTTCGAATGGAATTCTTTTTAAAAACATTCGAAAATTTTAGAATCAAATCGAATAGTGAAAAAAATTTGTTGCAACCCTGTTGTAGAAAGCGCGCGATTCGGCCAAAGCGTACAAAGTTTTTGTGTGGTACGCATTTGACGTCAGTTTTTTCCCACCTCTGCCTCCCCTCGTCAGAAATCGTCAGTTTTTTTGTCAACCCAAGCCCCCCCCCCTCAAAGCTGACGTCAGTTGTGCACGGCCACTATTGAAACTGTGAGCGACAACTAATTCATAAAGAGTAAGATGACAAGAGAGATCGTGGCACACAAAAGTGGCCACAAAAAGAGGAAGATGGTGCAAAGTTTTAGAAAGCTTCGACAGGACACGGTAATAGGAAGAAAACGTTTATAAATATTAGAAACCAAGACGAAACCGAGGCGAAACCGAGATGAGTGATCTCCGCAATCTATCCAGCCGCTCAAGGTAAAACGTTCTTTCTACAACGTCAGCCATGCAAAGTTTACACAAAGCCGACTGCGTTGGTTAGCAGTTCGGGTTTGAAGAATGACTTGCAGTGTGCACTTTTGTGTGTTTGGGTGTTTTCTAGAAGAATCCTCGTTCAGAAGCCGTTCACAACTGACGTCAGCTCCGAAGGGAGAGGGGGGAGCTGCCCAAACTGACGATTGACTGACGAGGAGGAGCGCGGTTCGAGCAACCTGACGTCAATTTGATTAAACCGAGACTTTGTTGCAAGGTCGACTGCAAAACGCTTGTTCTTTAGAGGTCAAGTCAACGCTACGGGAGTCGTGTGTCTAGATTTATGGACCTCATAAAAAAATGCGATTAAAATACCTGAGAAGATAGCTTTTACCGAAAACTCAGCCACAAACTTCGGACAACGTGCGCTGTGCTCGTCTGTTCTGTCAGATTACATGCAAAACGTGGGAATGAAAAAACGACGTTAGTTAGGGGAGAGATGTAGCCAGAAAATGACCATGGCTGCCGAGAGGGAGGAGACAGTCAAAATTTTCAATTTTTTAGCTGACGGCAGTTGTGTACGGCCCCTCACTGAAACCAACTGCGCTCTGGCTCGTGCTTTCTGCGCCAGCCTGCACTAAAACATTTTACGGTTCTTTTACCTTGCCGACGGTGCAGCCAAATTTGATTGATTTCGCGTCGCCTGACCACAGCTTGAACTTTTTAGGCCCACCGACGCATGTCAGTGTGCCTATTACGGTGGGTCCTGTCTGTGTGCGTAGACGGAAAGCAGCACATGTAGTCTATTAGGCGGGTATCCTCCACTCGGTTGACATATACGGTACCGGAGAGCACTACCCGACTAACTTACGCCGTACCGTACTGCTGTTCCTGCTATCGTACGCTATAACGGACAGCAGTACCCGGCAAACATACCCCGTACGGTACAGCTGTACCCAGTTAAGGTACCGCTCATCCCGATACTCCGCCGTCTTAAAAACACTGCTCTTCCAAAAACTCCGTCCACTACAAAACTGCGCCTACTCCAAAACATTTGCCCGGAAGCGGTTTCAGGAATGCGCTATTGTATATAATCGAGACTATATAGTGAAATGCGTCAGTGAGATTCGAGGATCAGTGCATCCGACTTGTTCAACGTATTCTTGCCAGCGGCACTTTGTCAGCGAGACACATATCCGCAGTCCAAAATTCGTCCCGTCGGCACGTTGCCAAATATAGTCTTTATGAATTCCAAACGCATTTGACGACCTGCCAACGGGAAGAATATTTTTGGGACTCGCGATGTGTACTAAAAATTTGCTAATGTTCTAGCATGTGGGGCACATGTATAAGTTCTAGCACGTGGGCTTGTCTGACTAAATGAGTCCGAGCAGCATGCTCATCGTTTCTCGGTCGGCCAGGATGTTGATTAGTTCGTTGATGGAGTTCTCATCTGAGAGCAAGTTGCTCATGAAGAACGCGGACACGCCGTAAACGTCCTACAAAAATTCAAAGTTAATTGTTCAGTGCATGTCAAAAAAGCACGGAACGGTGTCACAGTTTTTAGTGCGAATGTTCCTGGTTCAACTACCCGCTTAGTTTATAACCGACAGAAAAATGACTAGATCACGCTACTAATCGAATAAATGCTCAGAAATTTCAATACTTTTTGAATGACAAACTTGGCTTTGGCCGAGTCGATTTGCTTTTACATTTTAGACAGACTTTTGGGGCATTGAGGTTGAAGCCATTCCTCCGAATTTTGAACCAGAATGTCAACAGTGTACACCATGTGTACCTGAAGATCCTGTGCGACGGTATTGAGTTGAGCTGCTGAAACGCCCGGAACACTGAGACTGGTAAGCGGATTTGTCGCCGCGTTCGCGAGGTTCGTAACTGGTGGCACGGTGAATCCTTGCGCTATTCTTCCATTGGCAATGTGCTTGATGGCTGCTGAGACAACGTATTCAGCTAGAAGACGTATTTCCGTCACAAGTACTCAACAGGAAAGAAGGCAAGCTCAGCTATTCGGATTATTGCGACAACCGCAGACGCAATACTACGACGAAAAAACCGTTGGACACATCCGGAAAGAAAAAGTGCTTTTGTAGGGTGGAAAGAAAGCATTTTTTCGAGACGCGCAGAAGCCGAAAAAAAAAATAATTTTTATCTGTGTCAAAAAAAACTTTTCCAAATCAGAAAATGTCGTTTTTTCTATATAGTAGTGAACTCAACCCTGAAAAAAGACCAGTAAAAGCCAGAAGCAGTATTTTATTGCTTTACGTTGGATTCCTTCGTGTTCGAAATGTTTCAAAAGACTGTCGTGCTGAAAGAATCGACCAAGCCTCGTCAGCGCGCCTTGAAGGCCGGTGCTAGCGCTAGTTCCAGTAGCGGCGCCTTGAAGAGCGGCAGCTGCGGTGACGCCACCAAGAGCACTTCCGACAGCAGCCGCCGCGGTGACGTTCTGCTGCGTGCCAGGAATAACAGCAGCTGCCGCTGGAGCCTGCTGCTGAACTGCAGTTGAATTGATTAGAGTCGGGAGACTGCTTGCAGCAACCGTTGCGTTTTGAAGTTGGCCAGCAACTGTTGCGTTTTGAAGTTGGCCGGTGACATCGCCGCAAACTGTCACAAGAATCAGGAAGAGGACAAAGATGGAACGCGTGGCCGTAGTAGTCATCGTTTTCTGCCTATTTTTTTGGGTACACTCGTGCGATGTACTTTGACAAATTTGAGACACAGCCGTTTACCTGCACGTTTGACAGATGGTAAGGTTGGAATGCGTGACATGTGATTTTATTTTTCTGATAGAGCAAGGCTTCTTTTTGAAATGAAAAATAAACATGAAGTGGAATAGATAATTTTGGCTAATTTTCCATTCAAGAAGACGTTGAAGATTGTCGTTGCCACCCCGATCTTGCTTTAGTAACACTGCAGACAGGTGCACTAGACTTTCGACTGCCGATGTCACTTTGGGCCATTCAAATATGACGTCACCTGCCGAGGGGAGAGAGGGAAAGTTTACATGGGAGATGCCGTAAGGTGTTAAAGATAGCCTATGTCTATGTGTTAGACGAGGTGACGACGGGAAGGGAGAGGAAGTCAAAAGTGAGAATTTTTTGTGACGTCGTATGTGAACAGCCCCGTATAAATTGACTGGTGCCATCATTCAGCTTCTGGTAATTGGGGGGGGGAGGGGGCGCTTAGTTATTCATCCGCTACGGTTAATGGTGCCGGTTGGCGCCCAAACAAAGGACGCCTGCGTAATATATATCCAGTTGTTTAATAAAGCAGCGGAAGGTCTTTGATTTTGAGAGGGTATATTTTGACAATATTTGAAGCATTTTTTAGACGAGATGCATATTGTAGGGTTGGCGTTTGGGGGGAGAGAGAGCAAAAATTTTGTTCGCCCCATTCCCGTGGGGCGCCCCATTTCGAGACAAAAAATTTTGGCCGATACCAATCTAATATGCACCACTAGCAGTGCTAAATTGTGCGCTTTGGTGAAAAGAACAATTCGTTACCCTATTTGCTCAAAAATAATGGAATTTTGAGAAAAAGTTGAAAAAATTGTCGAAAAAATGGTAAAATTTTTTTGGAAAAAAGTTCGTTGGCGTTTGGAAGGGGGGCATTTTTAAAAATTTACCCCATTGGGGGGGGGTCGGGGCCCCAATGGGGCGGGGCGCCCCATTTTGCCAACTCTAAGAAGACCCTGTAAAGAATTCAACTGTACGTGCGTTCGTTCGTTCTTGATCAACTGAAGTGATCCGAACCAAATTTTAAACAGGGACTGCTCATGAGCCCAGGATTTGCCTTTTGGGTATTTCGACTTTTGGGAACCGCGGGGTCATAGTGGCGCGATATGACGCTGATTATAGTACCGTATGGAAAACTCAATTTTTGCAAAGCGATTAGACTCGACAAAGTAAAGTGCATCAATTTGTTTTTATCTGAAGCGACCTGAGGGTCGCATAAGCGGTGGTGACGTCGTCACGACCTTTGGATGTTTCACAATATTTCTATGTTAACTAAACGGATTCCAACAAAATTTTGCGCGAACACTTTCTGCACGTATGTGCCTATGCTCTGTTTGCGCCGACATGTTTTTTGGCTATGCCGATCCCGCTTGTTCAGAAAGCTGCTTGTGAAATAATGACAACTTGCCAACAGATTTTGCCGGACTTTTGGCGGACGTTATGTCCTATTCTGTTTTAACGGCGCATGGACCCCGTAGATTTAGCGCATAATGTTCACTTTTAAATTGCAGCTTAAAATTGGCACTGCAATAATGAGCGAAAACGCAAGTAGGTGGGTACATCCTCGAATCAGCGCTTCGTATTTCACCTATGGGCTTAATCTTAAACTTAAACTCAGTCTACGTTTAGCTGTGTTCGCAATATTAGTGTTCAAAAGAGACGCTCTGCGGCTACATCTCGGACACACTCATGGTAGATGTGATGTAAGTTTCTTTTACAAGCAAACGAGGATAAACACAAGCAGTGCACAAAGAATGCTTATCGTACACGCAGATAGCAGGCAGTATGCCCAGCGAAATCAAGTTAACTTTGTCAAAAGGTTTAGTCAGAACCGTTCGCCATCCGAACTCTCACTTGCGCGACGGCGTTGTGCGATTGCCTCAAGCAAAATTTTTCGTGGCCCCATCGGTATCTTTAGGGCTTGCAGGTCGGTCTCGGTGAGAAGCATCAGTGATTCGAGTGAAATTCGCTCTCGCGTGAACGCGACCACGTAGTCCTGTAGGTCATGAGCTTCTAGGAAGGCTTCAAGCGGCGTTGTGTTCGCATCGTCGAGACCTAATAAATTCATGTGTTACAGCGTAAATGCCTTCAAATACTTTCTCTTAGAAATCGTAGTCTGTTTTAAAAACTGTAAAATTCATCTTTTCATATATTTTGCACCGTTAATTGGGCAACAAATCTTTAAACGTATCTAAAATAATTCTCTTGCGTTCAGCTTGGTTTGTTTTTGCTAAAAAAAAACATTTTCACGTTTTAAAACTTCTTTTTAGGGCCACTGACGCACGCCAGTGTCCCTATTGCCGTGGCTCGTGTGTCTGTGTGTGTGTGTGTACCATAACTTTCGAAGGAGGAGAACTAGCGGATTGAAACTTGGTATGGACGTTCCTTGACCCAACTTGGAATCAAGTTCTTGAACCAGCTAAATCGGTCCACTCCTGGTTCGGCTCCTGGACCCAAAAATGTTCAAAACCAATGGTGATGTCACATGGACATGTCCTTCACGGCAGTGATAGCGCGCATGTGCTCACGGTTTAGCCTGGCCGCATTTTAAGCAACCGGTAAATGGAGTGTGCCAGCAGACTAATAGAGTGTGCTACGGCATACTAGGCAAGACCAATGTTGTGCTGTCCGCTCTCGGCTTGACTTCCTCCATTCTTGTTATAAAAACCCGTATGCCTATTTAAATGTGCCTACGCGACTGAGATTAGCATCTTGGCGTGACTGAGGATCTCCGTTTTTGTCCTGCCGTTAGTTTAAAATTTCGCGTCATTGATGGTTTTGTGTCAAGCAGTTTCAGGTCCGTCGGCTCCGTCCCGGAGCGTCAGTGGCCCTCGAGGATCGGCGCATCCGACTTGTAGAAATATGGGAACAAAACACAAACTAGCAAATTGTAAATCCAAACAATGCATTGACCTGCTACTAAGTCTAGCTTGTCTTGGCACGCAGCCAACAAACACCTTCGCGTCCCGAACTCATGAGAGTCAAAAACACTAATCTATCTAAAATTAAGTTGCTATTACTAATTTCGTGTTAACTAACGACAACGGTAAACTCTCAATTTGTGCAAGTTAACTCACAAATATCGGCCCCATTCCAGCGGGGCTCAGCAGCACCCGAGTCTTCGCCGACGCTTCGACTGTCCGCACTTTCCTTGGACACAGAGTTCGCGCCGTCGCCGGTTGGCATATTGAGGAGGGTGCCATTCGTGTGCCAGTTGCGGAAGCTCATACTGCCAAAACCTGGCCTGCAAATGAAATCCATTATTATGACACATGCATCCCTGACAGCGTATGGTAAAAAAGAAAGTAACCTTTCAAAAATGCTGCACGGCTCCGGAGAGAGATCGCAGATACCACTGTCGTTGCCGATCTCGTCCATGGGATTGGCGTACAGAACGTCTGCACTTTGCGAGAGTGTGCGCGATTCTAAAGAAATATTGATTTTGGACTACTCGCCGCAATAAGTGATCTACTCGTACACGCGGTGAAGGCTAGTACAAAAAGTGCACCAAGGCTACGTTATCAAAATGAAGTGTACGTATACAACGATTTTACTGGTAATATTTTCTTGTCCTGCTTCTACAAATAAGTAAAAAATGCCGTTCTTTTTCTTCAATTCAACTGCATTTGTAAAAGGGTTGCGCTCTTCAACTTTTAATTTCTACAATTATTTGCCGAAAGTAAGCCCATTATAATTTTTGAAGAGTAAAATAAGACATGAAGGACAAATTTTTGGCGGGGAGATAAAAATTCCCAAACATTGAAGGTTTGACTTAAGTCAAATTTTGACGAAAAAATCAAAATTTCGAAAATTTTATCAAAAAGGCCACATCCAAGAAAAGGTGAAAATTTTTCTTCCAAAGCCGAAATTTCCAAAAATTTCCAGAAATTCTTTTGCAATATTTTGAACGTTTTTCTTCTATAGTCATTTCAAGACGCGTTCGTTCTTTTTCTACAATTTTCTTTTTAGAAACTTCTATAATTCAGAATTGGCAACTTATTCTCTAACTATATGTAGAAGAAATCTAGCAAAACCATTGCTATAAAAAGATTCAATTCAATCAGCGACTCCTACATTTCATTTGCGAGAAACAATCTTTGATTCCTTCTGAGAGTATTATTGACAAACGACAAAGAAACGTTTTAGAAATCCCACGTTTTGCTGGACCTCACTGCCTCTGCTACATTCTTCTGATCCCGCGTTGCACTTAGCGTAAAAGCGCGCTGAGTTTCTTAGTTTGCTGTCTTTTGAGTTACTGCATCGTGGCTCCTCACTGCGTCTAAAGTCTTACTTCCGCTTCTGACAAACTTTACGATTCGCGCATCGCGCGATATACCTTTAAACGATTTCGACTCAAACCCTGACCGACATCGCTTCTGAACCGTCGCAATCGACGAGCGGCCATTCTTGCGCGACTTAGCCAGCTCGACGTGCTCAGAGAAGGTCGGTGGTTGCCCAAATTTCGCAGATCCGTACACTCGTTTCGACTCGATCGTCATTTTTCTCAACTTCGCCGTCAGTTCATCGGCGTCACCACCACGAACGCTCTTTGCCTTGATTCGGAGCGTAGCCCTCAACTTATATCCAAACGTTTTCCACACACTTTGCCTGCGGGCATCTCCAACAGCCTTCGCCATTTCCGCCTCTTTCTGGGCCGGTCGGTCGGTCCCAAAAAGCAACGTAAGAGGGTCAGGCGGAATCGGCGGCAGGGGTGGAAAATCGCGGCGATTCTCCTCCGCCGACTCCTCGGTCATCTCTTGGTCACCCTCGGAAGTCACCCTCGTCTTTTTCAGATGCTTCTGCAGCCGTCGCACACGCCGTTCGGCGTCCTCGACGGCGCGAAGCTTCTTCTTCGCTACCTCTTTCGGATTCAGCGCCATCTGGCGGGTCATCTCGGCGTCGAGGAACTTGACGATTTCCACGCGCTCGAGCTGACCGCCGATCTCAAGGGCCGTGGCACCATCGTTGTCAATCGACCAGAGATTGCACCCAAAGTGGGCGAGAAAGGAGACGCAATTCATGTGGCTGTTTTGGACGGCAAAGTGGAGCGCCGTGTTGCCCCAGATGTTCGCTACGTCGACGTCGCCACTAGAAAGAATTGGAAAGGTTCTCTCTGGAGAGGTGTAGCGGGAGGAAGTTGAAGACTAGGCAAATATTGTCTACTTCTCAATTACGTGCATGCTCGGGCCTAGAGACAAGCATTTCGGTGAGCGCCGTTCGGTCGTGCAGAGAAAAATTATCAGCCGGGGATCAATGCGTCCTATTTACTGCCTTTCAATATTTTTCTCCCGTCAAGGCTCGAGCATGTGAAAAATCTCTCTGGCTCGTTTGTTCTGAGGTTTGACAACTCAGCTGCGGCGCCATCGATTTGGAATGAGTTTTGCTGCATTTTTGTGACAAATTCTTAACGCAATCTTCATCAATCGCGCGAAAAGATCGCGACACGACAAGTGGCATGTATCGACAAATTTAAGGTATTAGGGTACCCTATGTGCCTGCTTCGAGATTCGGAGGGCAGTAGTCGGTCCTTTTTTAAATTTCTTTTGCGTTTCGTGCAAATTTACGTCGACGTTGAAGAATTGCGGCTTTGATGGTCATAAAGGGTGTCGTAAATAGTTCGTTTTAATGAAGAAAAAGTGTAGAAAAGTGAGGAAAAAATTGAAATTACTTTGCAACTTTGGAATCATCTGTGATATCGAGAAATTTCCCATACTGTGACATAGAGGGCTAAACGTTCTTTCAAACAAGCGTTTTAGCGCGGCTGCCTGTACTCATGGAACGATGAAAATTACGCAAATTCAGAAAAAATGATAAAAGTAGGGTTGGTTCTCCAAAGGATTTTGCCTTTACTGTTTGACGCAGGAAAAACCTAATTGCTTTATGACTATGCGGAGCTATCTATCCAACGAGGTATCGTGTCAGGCTAGAAGCCTACCATTCCCGAGACCTTTTGTGAAGTTTTGACCTAAAAATTGGTACCCTAATATTTTAAAATAACATCGCTGAAAATTTGCAGATTTGTTGCAATCACGCATTAAAATTTAATAGTTTAAGGATCTTGTAAAGACTCATATTTTAAAAAATTCAATTTTTTGGTCAAAATTAAATGCGGCATTGATACAAAATTTCAAAAAATTCTGGAAGTTTTTCTAAACCAGAATCTGTCTTTCTCGTGGCACCCTCTCTTCTGCAGTGATTCTAGTAGGATTTTTTCTCCGGGGGGCCAAACACACATTCTGGGGGGCGTTTTTAAGGGGAAAAAAATCATTTTCCCGTTTGCCGCTCTCCGATTCTCCAGGGGGCCAAACGAATTTTCGGGGAGCCATTGACCCTCCTTACCCCCCGCTACTAGAATCGCTGCTCTTCTGGGACCCCCGTCGGTGAGCACGTGACTTTTGCATGACTGCAAGACCATAAATATCGGAGAAGGACGTTCGCGCTGAAAACTGAACAACGTCATAACAGCCTGGCACCCCCGCCGCTTCGCCAGTTTTTACTGCCTCAAACAAAGACGTGCGTGTGAACTCCCCAGCGATTAGCTGACGCTAATTTGCCAATTACACCTTTTCTACCTGCTAGCTCAATCGATTACGCAACTCCCGATGCAACCCCACTTCGTTGCACTCAGGAAGCAAAGCGAAAACGACAGCAATTTCTTCCAGCCACCCGGCGTGCATCCTCGCACGCAGCTTTCAGTGGACATGTGAGATCAAACACGAATTACGTGCGCCTTCTTGAACGTCTAAATCGAATCAGAAATGCAAGATCGCCCGCTTGTTTCGAAATCGTTCCGCCTCCCCGCGACGCGCAACTTGATCCCCGTCCTCAGCGCGACGACAGCGGATGTCCAAACGCGGTCGGTGTACTTTACTCCTCGTGTGCGTCTGACATGTGAAAAATTGGCTACTACAAAACGCTCTCAAATGAACCTCTGGGTAGCGCAATCGAGTGACTTCTCTTTTTAGCCTGAATGCGCAGACGGGATAAAAGTTTAGGAGGCTGGCTGCTGTGTTTTGTTGCAAAATTGACGTTATTTTCATGTTATATTTATGTGCAATATAAAAATGGCGAAGAAGGAGGAGGGGAGACCATATTTGCACTTGATAATGCGTCGACGCCTCCCCGGTTCCTTGTGTTACATAAATCTGTTTCAACGCTTGGAGTGTTAAAAATTATTGTGTTGTTTTCTCCTTGCATTTGATCGTTCCAAGTTGAATTGAAAGAAAGCTGGAAATCTATTTGCAAAAATATAGTAAAAAATCAAATCTACCAGCTTTTATGTCACCTGAACTCTTTTAGCGTCTGCAAACTGTTTTAGAATTTTTGCAATTTTTCTCTATTTTGACGACTTTGCCTTGCAGTATTCGTGATAGAACGACTATTGTGTTTTGGGGTTGGCAGTTGGGGGAGCAAAAATTTCGGCCCCGCCTCGCCCCATGAGGCCTCCATTCCGGGCCAAGTGTTTAACAAGTAGGATAATTTTAGGATAAGTGGTGTAATTTTGGGTAATTTGAGGGTCCTAGGGCAACTTGGGTAGTTTTTGGGTCATTTAGCATAATTTTCACGGAATTTTTTAAAACATTACTGCCTCCGCTTAGGAAATCTTCTGAGAAAAAGTTTGTTGGTAGATGTGGGGCATTTTTTTAAATTTTTCCCAATGGGAGCATGGGGCGGGGTGCCCCAAATTACCAACCCTATTGTGTTACAGTTTTTATTTCGCAATATTTTCTAAACGTTCGTTAAATATCGTCAGATTTTCCAAATAAGCACAAAGCTTGCCTTTTTACCCACAATTAATTGCGCAAGCGCGCATAAAATTTGCCGGTATCACCTCATTTAAAAATCGCAATAAAAATGATAAATACGCCGACTGAGATAAGCGTTTCCGCTTACCAAACCGTCGACGAAAATGTTTTATTCTTCCCGCGATAAAATTGAAATGAGTTTCACGCCCATTAGGAAAAGCGCGAAAAAAGAGTAGCATACAAGCCGCTCTAAGCGACAAGTTAAGCCAAATCATAAAATCCAGCATCGTCCAGCAGCCTCTTCTATTGATCGAGCGATCAATTTTTACCGCTTTCGACGAATACAAATTTCCAAATGTCTAGACACGCCTCGCCAAACTCCGAAGAAAAAACAGCTGAGAAAACCCGTCTCCCACCCGCGTGCGCATCCGCCGGATTTTTCTGTTTCTCCTAATTGCGGCCGCATGGGGCACTCGAGCGAGAGGCCTATGCGCTAATGGTACCACCCGCTTGTTTTCTAGCGAGCTAAATCCACTGCGCAACTTGAGACAGCCGGGACGAGGCGAAAAGTGCAATCAAATTATCTCACTTCTTGGCCTTTTCAGGAGTTTCTGAGTCGAGAATTGCTGCTGTTAAAAAAAAAAGAACTCAGCCAACCAACAATTAGATTTTCGTCGAAAAATGACCAAAAACAAGCAATGAATCCGTGGTTCTTCTTTACGCTCCTCAGTCGTGCTTTCATCAAGGATCCCGCCGACGAACCGTGCACGAACACGTCGGACGTGATGGATGCGTTGGTGCTTAACAATCCGTCGTACAACCGCTTCAAGATCCCACAGCAGGAGCTCTACGTCTGGATTCAGGTGTGGGTACAGGAGGTGTCCTCGATCTCGGAGCTGTCGCAGGACTTTGAGATTGACCTATATCTCAACGAGATTTGGCTCGACCCGAACCTTGCCTACGGGCATATGAACCCATGCAAGAAGCAGAACATAACGATCGATCGAAGCTTCTATAGCCGGCTGTGGACACCGAACACGGCGTTCATTAATAGCAAGCTTGCGAGCATTCATAATTCGCCATTTGAGAATATCTTCCTGATGATTTATCCGAACGGTAGGTATAGGTAATGCAATTCTTTATTATTTATTATTATATGAAATTCAATCATTCTGGCGCATAAACGGAGACGTGCAATGAAACAATTTAGAGCAAATCATCAATTCAAAAAATAATTTCTTTCAACTCATACGGATTTTGCGTTGAAAATTTTTTTTGAAACAATAGTCACCTTATGTCTGTGCAAAGGAATTTACAAGAATTTTATTTCTTGCATTGCAAGAAATATTTTTACAATAGTCGCCTGTTACTCTATGTCTTAGTAGCGTATGAGAGTTTCTTTCCGGTTGAACTGCTAAAAAAATTTAATCTGACAACGAGAACGAGCTCTGCTCTACGGCCAGTCGTGAAAATGGCGCTCAAATCTTTCGGCTAATTTACTTCACTAAAACTGCTTTACAGCGTTTGTCTACATTTTAGGTACAGTTTGGGTAAATTATCGTCTCAAATTAACAGGTACTAAAGCTATGACATGTCTGCTGAAAACCCATTAAAATATTTCCTGTAAAAGTGCAGAAAAATTAATTTAACTAAAAATTCTACTAAAAATCCAAAAGCATAGTTTCAAAAGTAGATAAAGCTGATGACTGACAAATTTGACTCACTCTCTGACTTTGAAATTTGGCAGACTTTTCCTGTTGACATTTCCCTATCATATTTTTGGCAAAATGTGTTTCCACATGGCATTCTGTTGCTAAATTATTACGTTCACTAGAACTTCTGATAAAATTGTCTCGACTTCTACTTCGTGATTGCAATGATTTTACGTTTGCATATACGTAGCTCAGCAGGCGTTTTATCGCGGCCGAAAAGTGAAAGAATGACGTGTTTCACGCAAAATGCGCGATTGAAATAGTAAATTTGACAAAGACAGAGGAAACTGTGACATTGATAAAAGTTTGCCCTGCACGTGACTTCTTTGCAAATTCGACGACCCGAAAATTTAGTTTTATGGAAAATAAATCTTGAGAACAAAGAAATAGCGAGCGATTCTCTGTGGATTAATCAACGAAAACTTGTTTACTGACATTTCAAATGCGATCGGGATTATCCTACCCAGGACCATGTCAGATGGATCTTCGGAACTTCCCTATGGACGAGCAGACGTGCCACTTGACGTTCCTAAGTTTCAACTACAACACCGAAGAAGTGAAAATGCGATGGATGACGGACGAAGAGGGCGGAGCGATTTCGCTAATCAAGCAAATCGAGCTGCCCGACTTTACGCTCATCAACGTAAACGCGAGCCGCAAAGAAGAGGTACCAAAGGAATAATCACGAAAGTACTTTCCGATGTCCGTAAAGATCGAGGAAAAATCATTCTTTCAAAACTGTGAGTCTTACAAAATTGTGTTGCTAGCACGATCTCCTTGAGTTGGTGTTGAAATTCAACAGTATAGCCAGAAATGAGAAAGCCTCGTAGTAATTGCAAATCCGAACAAGAGAAACAAAGGTCAGCTGAGCGACTAGCGTTCGCTGATGTGCAGCTATTGAACAGACGATTATCACGACAAGATTCTAATTTTATCAAACAGCAGTTATTATGCGTACACTGTTCTCCTTCAGATGTATGCAGCTGGCCTTTGGGACGAGCTAACGATTAGCTTTCGCTTCAAACGACGTACCGGCTTCTATCTCCTCCAAGGCTATATTCCGACCTATCTAACTGTCTTTATCAGTTGGATCTCGTTCTATCTCGGCACGAAAACGATGCCAGCAAGAACAATGCTGGGAGTTAACGCGTTGCTAGCGATGACGTTTCAGTTCGGCAATCTTATGAGAAATCTGCCGCGAGTTAGCTACGTCAAGGCAATTGGTATGTATTCAAGCGGCTATCACTTTGGGTTTTAACCGATTGAATAAATTGACGATTCTATTTTGAGGGAACAGTCAATTTAATTAATTGATTAAAAATTGATTATTTATTTGACAAACATGTTTTTTCTTTGAGATGTGTGGATGCTCGCCGGCATGTTTTTCATCTTCGCGTCGCTCGTTGAACTCGCGATAATCGGCTTCCTCTGCCGCGCCCAAGGCGACGGCGGTGGTGGCAATAGTCGACCCATTCGACGCCGTGACTCAAGATGGCAAAGTGACTACGACGCCTTCTCGCGTCTGCCGCACTCGCAGTCCTGCCATTTGCCGATGTCCGCGTCGACGTCGACGACGACCGCCGGCGTGATTAGCTGTGGATCTCCACAACGAGCGATGGTTCGCGATGGTGCCAGTTTCGATCGCCTCCGCTACGCGGCGATGGAACGCAAGACAAAGAAGTACTCCTGCTCATGGACATGCGCCTGCCGTAAGCCCCGGTTCAAGTGCTGGTGGACAGCCGACCAGATCGATAACTTCTCGATAGTGATGTTCCCAGTATCCTTTACCCTTTTCAATATTTTCTACTGGGGTTGGTACACCTCTGGCTACTACGAAGTAGGCAATCTGGAATAAGGCACTGGGTAAATTCACACTAACCCCTGAGGGACCAAAAACGAACTTTTTACGTCACGTCATATGGTTGTGTAAAATCGACAATATTTTCACTGAGCTGAGTAAAAACAAAAATATTTTGGATACTTTTTAAAGCATAGAAACGTAACCAGCGTTGAAAACAAGTTTCAAATATTTAAAAAAATAAATCTTAAACAAAATTACTTCTGCGATTTAAACTTTGCTTTTTTGTTAAATCTTTACCGAATTATATGTCCCCCGCCACATCTTTTTCACTTGTTCGTATGTTATACCCAGTGTCCTACGGTTGGCCCTAGCTAATTATGTATGTGTGTGTATAAATTATGTCTGTGATTGTCCCGGTTTCGCTTTCGCCTCGTTTTAAAAAGCTTGCCGTAAAACGCTGGAGTCCAAGCGTTACTAAGGAAACCCGCCGTCAACATGACGGCGACGAGTGGTCAAACGGAAGCGGCGATCGAAAAATCAATACAATACGAGGCTAATTGCCTCGCCCCTACCGAGAGAGGACACGTGCGCAATTGAGGACAAGATTTTGAGGCGGCGGATGTGCGCGTGTCTGAGATTTTTTACCTCACCGTCGCTTCTTCCCTGTCAGTCCCCCTCTCGTGTTTCTCACGCCATTTTTGCGTCGCCCGCACACGCCGGTGAGAGTTGCATCGAAAAGAAAAATAAACAGTCGACATCACACGACGACGAGAATGTTTATTGGTCAGCGGTCAATTTAGGCCAGGTCGTCGTTTTCGTTTCGGCTTCTCGGTCGAGGAGAGCAGAAAAAGACGGAGTGGGGGATTCCGCACATCGTTTGTCGACATGTTTGCTTTCGCTTGTAACGAGAAGAGCAAACATGAGTGACAGAAATTTTCTCCCGTGTCGCTGGCGGTCCGTCATGCACGATCGTGTGCTTATTTTGAAGGCAAAAACGCCACTGGAGAGAAGCTTGTCGGCAGACAAAGCTCAGGATAGACCATTGTTGCCAACGGTTCAACTAGCAGGCAAATGAAAGCTCGAAATCGAAAGGACTGACAAAGCAGAATGTGACACAGTGATGCTAACTACAGAGGGTGGTCGCAAATGAGCTTGTTCAAAAATATCCAGAGTGCTGTTTAAAACTCTAAGTCAGATGGATTCTATCAAAGTCCATTTGATTGGATTCGATTGGACGCAAGCTTTCTGACTCAATTCTGAAAATTTCTCGTTTCTGGATCCCAGTTCACACGAGCCAAACTCCATGGCCATAAAAGATATTTTAGTAGAAGTAAACCGCGTGTTCTGTAAAAAAGATTGACGTTAGAACGCGCATTGTCTTGATGATCCTAGGAGGAGGTGCGTCACGTATTGCGTACTGAAAAACCCAAAAGCGTATTGAGAATCCGTGTATCTGCTCTGAAGTTGCCGTGCTCTAAGCTTTAACTACACATGTACTACCGAAGCACAAATTTCTCTACGCTTTCTTCTGAAATAACAGCGTCACGCTCCTTACAGATCAGCGGTATATTTGTGGGCTCATGCTCAAAGGAATCGAAAGCATTTCAAAATATCTTTTAAAACTTTTTTTAAATAAAAAATTAAATTCCTAATTTTTTTTTAATAGAAGTTTTAAAAGTTTCGATTATAGGGCAATGCCCGTCAAAATTACTTTCACTTATTAGATAATTCGACCACAATCGGTGCAATTCTTCTCAAATGTTGCAAAACTTGTTATCCTAGCGAGGTTACGCAGTTTCGGTAGGCCGCACGAAGTAGATAAAATGACAGGAACTTCACTTATCAGCATGCGAGAATTGAATTCAACTCAAGTAAGTGATTTTACATATTTGTTTCTTCGCGTAAAATGCTCAAAAATGCTGACGACCGGTCCGACAATGGCTGATAGAGACCTCAAAGTTTATTGATCAATTAGGAATCCCTGCCGACGACTCGCGCAAAACTCAAAATGTCGAAAAACCGACAAAACTATTCGACCGACAGGTAAAGATGGGTGTACTGCGATAATATGCGCGAGTGTACCGTACTTTTCCACTTTAGCCTCACCTTAGAAATAGCCCCTGGGGAATGTAAATGGCATGGGGGCTAAATTGAAAAAAAAAGTTTTTTGTCTGTCACATCAACGAAATTTTTCTTCTCAGTGATCCTCACTTTGGTGGTCACAGTAGCACAACATTATTTTACGGTCCGCCTCCAACTCGTCCGATTTGAATGCAACTGCTTGACCGTAGGTGTATATTTTTGTGAATTTTTCAAAGCTCTCAGTACCACTTGTAGCCCAGGGGCTATAAGTGACACGGGAGGGGGGCTAAATTTGGAAAAGATATGAAAAAGAATAATGGCCAAAATCAAGTTTAGCCCCGCCCCCTGGGGCTATAAATGAAAAAATACGGTAAATTTCCGGAAAATAACGCCTGCAAAATTGTCGACAAATGCGAGTATCCGTCAATGGGATGGAGTAAATCGAGTGTGACTCTCAAACGCGATTCGCACGCGCGAACAGCTCGAATTTCCTGGAGAACGCAGAGTGAAGTCTAGACACAAGATGGGTCACAAGGTACTTCTATGTATGAAGAAAATAACTGCACACAAATACACGAAAATAAATTGTTTTGCCGCATGAAATCAAAAACTCCACCTCCGTTTGACTGGTACCAATCGATAGACAAATATGGGGAGACTCTCAGATCAGAACAGAGTTTAGACGGAAAAGCAATCATGAAGAAGCTTACTGAGTGTCGTTAGCAGCGACCACGAGCAAATTGATTAAAGCGTGACGTACTCAAAAATATAGTCAGCATAATCAAATAATTAACTTCAAGCCCTCAAACGTTAGCAGCTTTATTGTTTCGCCTGTTGCACGCGGAAAATGCTCAAAATTACTGGTGGCGTGTGCTAAACACGTTACAGAAAGACAATATTGTTCTCGTTTGTTTGCAACATCCGCTTTTGTCCCGAAATTAAAATTTTTGCTAAGATGCGTTATAGAGCTAATTAAGTGACTCGGATTTCAAAATTTCTAGTTAGCCGAATTGGACAGACCTTCATCGCTTTCGTTTGCTGCAATATGAAAATGGTCGACGTTTGCCTCGAAAATGAGCTTTCTCAGTTGAGGTGAACGTTAACTCATGTATATGCGTTTTTCAGTTTTTTTCGGGATTAAAGTTTTAAACACTCAGATAGTCAGATACCGTCCGCTCAGGTTCTCATACGCGAGGCAAGGCCGTTCTTCAACGCAGAATATCGCACAGCAAAAATGCTAGCACGTTATCCGTGCTCCGTGTAGTTCACTTTCATGTAACCTCATGTAATGAGCAACTTACAGCTATACAGCTAGCTAAATCTAGCATGGCACGGTATGCCACAGCGCATCGATTGCAAAAGCGCAGTTGCTTACCCGCGTCCGACGATCACTCGAAGCGCTTCCAGATTGCCACAGTATGAGGCCCAGTGAACGGCGGTCATGCCATCCTCGTCGCGAACGTTCAGATCCCTTTTGTTGCCCTCCTTTAACAAGTCGATGTAGCCGTCCTTTGCAGCGCGATGGAAACGGTTTTCGACCATCATACAGAAAGCCTCGTCAAAACACGAGCTTTAGCTTGAAAGAGCGACGAACCACTCTCGAATGGTCAGAAATCGGTAAATATGCAAGCTTTTCAACGTTTCTACCACAACTTATTCTGCTTTAAAGTAATGCGCGTAAAATTTAAAACCCTGGTAAAAATTGATTTTTTGGCTGGCAGATCTGATTTCAAAATCATGCCACTCAAAAATGGTAACTATAGGAACCGCCAGAGATAGATTTTAATGCAGTAAAAATATCAGTAACGTTTTTGTTGCACCTATGGCACTTACAGCACATATCTGCTTTAACCACACATTTACTACCACACATGCAAATTTGTACTCGCAGCAAATTCTCAACGTTCTCAAAATATTCGCTGTTTCCTCGTGTTTGATGTCTCAGAAACGCTTCACAGGCAACCCAGCATTAACAGTCAAAGAACAAACTGATAACAGTTCAAGCAGCTCATTTCCTGACATTTCAAGTAAGCTTGTCAGGCCAAAGTTGATATTTTCATGAACTTTCTAAACTTTTTTGCAGGCTACCTCAATCTGATGGAGTCCGACGACGTGCCCCACCCGCATGCTCGTCTCGTTCTTCCCGGTGATCAGATCACCGAAGTGCCCTCTTCGGGACAGGTCCTTCTCGGTCCGGGCCTCCAGCGCGAAGGCGACCTCGTCATCGCGATCAAACCCGGTCTCCTTCGTTCCTCAAACTCAGGTGCCACCTTCTGGGTGGACACGCATGCGCGTCGCTACGTCGCGGCGCGCGGCGACACCGTGGTCGGTATTGTGACGCACATGACGGGTGACTTTTGTCGCGTCGATATTGGCGCCGCCGAGTCTGCCACGCTCTCGTTCTTCGCCTTCGAGGGC